>JAPDSC010024723.1:0-23183 GCA_026290005.1 Latrodectus geometricus
AAAAAAAAATTACTATGATAATGACAATGATATATAACTGAATAAGTTCGAATGTTTTAAAAAGTAATCTTTGACATTTAAAGTATTGTTATAAAAATGTTACTCTTGAATTACTTGCCCAACTAAGTACTTATTCTTATTTCTAAATACTTATTCTAAATTCGTCTGTAAAAGTAGCATAAAATGACAGGATAAATTAACGTAATAATTACTATAATTTATTCATTAGGGAGAAAAGAAATCCCAAGAAACTTTTGAATTTAATTACTTTTTAATTATAATAAAATTTTAATACATAGTTTCGTTAGTAGGTTACAATTCAAAAGTAGATCCATTCTATCTGTAAAAAGTTTTATATATTTCTCAATCTTCTAAAATTTACCATGAGATGATTTTCTCTAAATTGAAAACAAATCATTTGTATACAAGTATCGAATATCAATACTAAAAAATAACGATCGCAGACTTCGATGAAGCTAATTCGAGTCACGGGTTTTTAGTGGTTTTGAATCCACTTTAAACTAGATCTCAGTCTAGCACTTATGTGCAAAAAAAGACTGTTAAGCAATAAACATTTTCCAAAACTGAAATATAATAGAAGAAATTGCCGTCAAACGAAAAGTTTAGTTTTAGGGAATTGTAAAAGATGTAAACAAATTATACTAAGCAAATTTATAAAGGTTTTTTATTTATTTCAGTAATGTATATGTATGTATAACTACAAATATCAAATTATTATTTAAATATAAAATAGCTATTCAATGATATGTTGAGGTCTCTAAATCCGTGATTAAATAAATTCTGAATTTTAAATTTAAGAAAAATGAAGACTCAAATGTGTGTTTCATCCGAACATTTTGAATATATTTCATTTTTTCTATAATTTAAGAGATGTTAACTGATATGTTTTAAAATAATGGTAAATAATGTAATTTACTTATTTTCAGCATAATTCACCAAATTGTTACAACAATATATACGAAACCATTTTATCATTTTCCACCTTATGTTATTGGAATGGTTACAGGATATGTTGCTAAAAATCACAAGGTGTCTCTGCTGTGGGTATGTTTAGTTCTATTTACGCTTGATATGCATTCTTAAAAATATATCTGAGGCCCTCTTATTTCATAGTTTATAAAATTTTCATAAGCTATGATTTAGATATAGTTTATTTCCCCTTGAAGTATTACATTTTAATTATTAATTGAAATTTTTTTAAGTTTAAAATGACTAAAGCAAAGTAAGATATTTAGAAAAGAATATATTTTTATCTAAGCAAAATTTTTTCTAGAAATTATTTTTACCTGGAATATTCATAAGCAGAATGTATAATTTTACTTGGAACAAATGAAATAAATCTCAACTGCTATGTAATTTGAAATGAAATTAACAAGATATGTATGAGTTTCACATTTTATTCTATCTTGTGTTTAATAAATGGCTTGCAAGTCATTTGTAAAATGCAAGATAGATTAAAAAAAAATCGCTGTTATACTCCAAAGGTATTTTTATTTGCGTGAGATTTGCTAGGCGAGTATACGAGATTTCTTAAGATTTCTATATTTGCAAGAGGTAATAGAAGTATATCTTCAATATGTATCGAATATGTGTATAACAACATAAAAGGAAATGTTATTCTCTTATTATATTAATTGAAAATAACATAAATTTTCAGGATTTTGTTTTATAGATTTTGAAGATTTAATTGAAAAAACATAATTAAATAGTAATTAAAAAATTTATATGTAATTAAACTCCAATAATTAAATAATTAATTTAAAATGTATTATTCGAATTACAGTATTTATAATTTTGTGTTTATTATAACGTAAACTAAGTATTTTTAATATAAATCAGCATTGGATAGTTTCAAGCTATCTGGAAAGATAATAATACATAAATAATTAAAAAAAAATTAGTTAAAAAAATTATTTATGTATATTTTAAAAAAATATGTATGTATATTATGTAAAAAATTATTTGCATATTTTAAAAAAAATATTTATGTAGAAGAAAATTTACATTAAATCTTACAAGATTTTAAAATACATAGAAAATTTATGTATTTTAAAATCTTGTAAGAAATGGACAAAAATCATGAATATCTAAAACAGAAGAGTAAAAGAACGCTTATATGTTACATTAACATTCTGAATTGAGAGCCACTTCACCCAGTGCATATATGCACCCCAGTTTTCTAATCACTTTCTAACGGTGTTATAATTTGAAGAAAATCATAGTTCTCTTCAAGAAAGTTCTAGGTCAAATTATCCCTCATGCAAAAATGATTATTGAGAGACATACAATCCAAATCAATCATCAAGTAATCTAATAGAATCGAGTTAAAAATCCCAGCACTTTTCCATTTTCCTTAATTTTCAATTTTGAGACCATGTTATGAACTGCTTAATGGCTAATGTTTCCCGAAGGACTCTTCATAGATAGTGATCCTTACATGCCATAAAAAGAAAATCCCGGAATACTCCCTAGCATCTCCCATGGACAATTATAAAGAAATATAACAGCAACAACAATCATTCGTTCAACAGAAGCTGGGATCGAACCGGTCCAGCTTTCGTTGATGGCTTATGACTATCCCATTTTGGGACTTCGTTCATGAATTCTAATTATATTATTCATCCATTATTACAGGCGAACTCTCTTATTACACCCTTGATTTTAATTCATCTAAATGTGTTTCTAAAAGCACATTACATAATTTCCTTACATGAAGTTTCAAGGTCTGAAATTCAAATTTTTTTTCCAGATCCATCGAGTTTTTGGATGGACTTCGGTCATACTTATATTAAACTATATAATGTATATTCAATGGATTGAAATTCCCTTTGGATATTTATCAATATTCATTATTGTGACAAGGAACACTATATGGTCAATATGCTGTGCATGGTTTTTGTTTACCTGCACAAATTCTAAAGGTAAATTTTAAATAAGCGATAATTTTAGTATATTTTCATTATATAAATACTAATGCAAAAAATATTTAAATACATTATGTAAGGTCATTTCAGATGTGTTAAATCAAAATTAATATTTGTTTGAAAATCCATTATTAAAACAGATAAGTAGAAGATATGGATCCAAATTCTAGAGATGTGTGAACATATCAGTATTTGATCAATCAATAGGAAAGGTTTTCCAATAATATTTGTGAGCACATATAGCTATGCAACACATGTAGCTTAATATAACTATATTTGAAGTTAGCACACCAGTGAAGTAGATTACATAATTTTAGCGGTATGGGAATCAATATTAAAGGCCCTCAATTATCACCAATACTTCATGGCACATGAAATTTCAATATATTAGTCACACTGACCAGAATTTTTTCTCTTATGATAATTTAATCGCATGGAAATTTTGTTTACTTCCCCCAAAACTTCTCTATAACAGGAACTTTAAAAAAAATTAAATTGTAACTTCATTGTATGGTTATTGATTATCTGTGGTGAGATTCATGTGACTTTAAAATACCCAGTTCATCAGTAAATAGTTCAAAGGTTCAATTTCATCCTTTATTTTACAACTTAACGTATTTCGAAATTTTGCTTATGTAGGCATAGGTGTTAGAATTCGTTTTTGATTATACGTGAAAATTGCACATCGTTGACTCAATTTCCTTACAAAAATCTTCTTCGCTAAGTTGGCGAATAATGAGCTATTGTGTAATTAGATAGTTTCAAACTTATGTTATATATAGTTTTGGTATTGTATAGCAGATGACATAACGATTAATAATTGTAGAAAAATATCTCATAGATCAACACTTATATACAGCCGGTAAAACTATTCATAGATAGGGAGTTCTATTCATATATCTCAAGATGAGAGAAAAAATTGTTAGTTTTAAAATCTTGTGCATGCAGACAATAACATTCATCTCTTGTTCGTTACTCATTGACCTCGAATACTGGACTTCAATCGAGCAAAACTGAATTCATTCGAGGAATTTTAACGAAAAAAAATCTTTACCTGATGGTGAGTCTATCTGGCAGCCTAATGGTTAACGTTCTGCCCTTCGACTCAATAGTTCGTGTGTTCAAAACCCACCATGGATTTGGATTAGTGATACAGAATCCATTTAAAGCTGTAGATCCTAGTCTCATTATCCTTAGTGTGCACAAAAATGACTATTGAGAGGTATAAAATTTGAACTACTAGATGATGAGCCACCTTGACTTATACCATTTTAAGTAATTTATTATCTAGCAGTCAAAAGCTTCTGTAAATAATAAAACACCTGTCGCGTCTTTATGTTCCAAAAAAATATTTTATAAATAATGGGCTGTATTTACATGTCTTAAGTTTTTAAAAAGTTTCCAAGCATCCACTTCAACAGATGTGCATGGAGAATATTGAACACAATGTCTATATTCTGTTGTTCAATTGTATCCGAAACGTTGGCAGGAAATTCCACTCTGAATAATGTATCATTTATTTCAAAATAAGGAAACTGTTAAAATATTTTCACACAGAAAAATAAATTCATGGGAAATCTTTTAAGATAACAATTCAAGGATCTTTTTTTTTCTGATTTTTGTAAATAGTCATGTTCAGCGAAATGCATGTAATGTCGTAGAGATTTAACGGACTATTCTATTTTGACTTCTACTATACGGCACAAATAATTATATATAAATAGTTAATGAACTGAGCATCAGTACCGTAGTTTGTGAGATCTGCGAATGTACCTTCGATGTAAAAATAAAAATTCGAACGACATTTATAATTATGTCCTATTGGAATTAGCTCACATGTGCTAAAAGTTACCGTAACCCGTCAACTAAACCAAATCTATCAACTACACTGCGTCACTTTGGAACAAACATCACAGTGTATCATATACTCACCACTATCTTCTTGTATACAAAGAGATCAATATTTCCAGCTCACACTTTAAATTATGTAAACAAATGATTTTAAATACGAAAACAAAGAGTGGTTTAATTCACTTTAAAAAAAGACTCGCTATTCCCTTCCCGGTTTTCCTCCAAATGTTTTAGCCATTGACATCAGAGAGAAAACTTGTTGATCTGGATTTTAGTTTAACAGTTCCTTCTCTCACTTGGGAAATAGATTAACTCAGAATATAAAATTAGGTTATTGTTGAATTAGTCCCCATGTGTAAAATGTGACTGCCGAATGATAAAAAATCCTCTGAAGAATATTAAAGGTATTTACATTAAATATTTCCGGTCACAAGAAGCTTTGAGGCTGTAATTTAGTGAAATATAGTATAGATATTACAATGGCGCAATAACCAGCATGAATATCTTTTCATGTGCTTCAGATAGGTTACTTTAACTTCAGTTTGTTATTTTGAAAAAAGGAATCCTGCATATTTAGCTTCCGATATTTCAAAGAGGTTTCTCCGACTTTGGAAATGAGGTGGTTAATTTATTTTAGGCATTGCAGTTTTATTTAAAATGTTTGGCAAATGGATTAACTACTTTTATTTTCCATCCTTAAAGAAATGATCTTAACAACATTGTTGCTGTTTTTTTCTCAGCAGCTCTTATATCCAATACTGGCAAGGCTTACGAATGGCTTGTTGAAGTGAGATGTAAACAGTTTATATATATATATATATATATATATATATATATATATATATATATTCCATTCACAAGACATGTCGGAAACGAACCTTTAAATAGTATGTGATTTTGCTTTCATCGAACAACATCGTAGTAATAGAATGTTTTCTACACTAAAATGATTTTTTATAAGCTGTGTACATCAATTTTTATTAATTTTGAGGACATTAATTCATTTACAATTTACGGTTACTCTTTGTGAAAATAAAAATGCACAATATTTTTTTAAGAATTTGGCTAATGATCTTCATATACTAGCAGTTTTTTCTTTTGAACAGTTCAGCAGATTACGTAATATTAAGGATCAAAGAATTTAAAATTTTACTCTTGCGGCACTGTTGGACCATACTCTTGTTGTGGAAATAAGTCAATCTTTGTGGATGCATTATTATAAATAGCTAAGAGAAAAATTGAAAAAGAATTAACAAATCCGATTATTACCTATTAGAAGCCGCAACTATATTTTAATGGTTACTAAAATAAATGTTACGTAAAAAGTTGGGTAAAAAAAAATAATAAAAACGGTAAGAAATTATTGTTATTAAATTTGCAATGTTTCCGCAGTTGATCAAGTTTTCAAATATCTCCTAAATATAAAAGTCTTTATGTTTTAAAAGTTTACGAGATTTCTTATGATATCAAACTGGATGATGGGTTTTCAAATGAGCTTGTTAGGCAAAAACTGAAGTAATTGACCGAAAATAATATGTAATCGAGGCACAAAAAGCTATGAATTTTTGAAGGATAATTTTAAAATAAATTATATTGGTTACTTTATTTATAGAATTTAGTTCATTTAATAATTATAACAGAACAGTATCTTTTCACTGGCAAATTTCACAAAATTTGCATATGCCCTTAACATAACTATAATTTGGACAAATATCTGTAAAAATCGTTAAGAATTAAGATATGTATATTAGGATTTTCGTTAAAGGATCATTCTAGCACCATATTTCTAATGTTGAAAATGAGGTTACCTTTTTCAAACTAAAAGTTTTCTAGAAACTTGCGATATAGTTTGGTAAAAGAGCATTCTTTTAAAAGAATACCTTTGCACTCATTGAAATACCATGAAGATTTTCCTTCTTGAAATTGCCTTCAATAATCGCACAAGATGAAATATGGATAATCTCTTTTAATTTCATGCAATTGTTGCACTGAACTTGAAAGATGTCTTACAAATTTTTTACAATTCGATTGAGATTTTTAAATCTTATTTGTTACGAAAAAGTATGAGTAAAAAAAAAATTATTAGGCTTTTTATTGTGCTTGTATTATAACAAAAATATATTATCATACTTGAAAAATTCATTTATAAAAATTAATTGTATTTAACAGTAATATTTATTATCCATTATTTGTTTCATTTTAAAATTTATTATTTTAATACCATGTTCTGCTACAAATTCTAAAATTTTTGTTTAATTTGTTAAAATGTATTTTTAAATAGATTTTATGCGTAAACTAGATACTAACATATAATGTCTTTGATCTTAATCAGAATTTTTTTGACGAATCCGGTATACTTTGAAAAATTTCCTCTCCTCGAAAATATTGAGCAGATTTTTCTTAATCAATGAAACAAATCATAGCAGCAATGAATTCGAAAGACAAATTTTGATGTTTCCTTTGAGATAGAAGTAACTAAGAATTCATATATCTTGTATAATAAAATATAAAATTTATATTGTTTGTTCTGAATTTACTTAAATTTTAATAACTAATCTAATTTACCTGAACGTAAATTTTATTTCAATAAAAGTAATTTTATGAATTTTTTGTCGTAAATTTCTTTTTAGAACAATATTATAAGAATTTTTTTAATTAATTTCAGGTGTTTTGAATAAAGTATTATCATGGAAGCCATTTGTTCCCCTGGGAAAACTCAGTTATGGAGTTTACATTTTCCATGTATTACTATTGACAATAAGATATGCATCTATAAGAGAAAGAATATTCATGGGGAAAATTTCTATAGTAAAAATGTATTCTACTAATATTTCTAACAGATGAAAAAAGTTTGATTTTATTTCCTTATTCTTCAAAAAATAAATTCTCTAATCCGACACAAATAAAGTTCCAATTAATAGCGTAATACGCAGTTAAATTATAAAATATTTACCATTATATACCTTTAACCAACAAAATGAAGCATACAGATGTTAAAAATATAATGTAAATCTTATATACTATAAGGAATACTATAAGGAATTCTGCATTCTTTTAGATGCATTTGACCTAAAATGATTCATATAAAAAATTTTCTGATGTATGTTTAGCCATACGAGAAATTTGTAATAGGTTCTATTATTAGAATTAAGGCGTGAACAACATAATATTTTACTTCGAAAAGATATTTGAAAAATCATTTTCCACAATCCAGAATTGAAATACAGTAAATAATCTTGCAATTGAGTACGATCTGGTGCTTATTTAAATATTTTGACTTATATTGAGAATAAGCAAATATTTTAAATTGTGTATGTGATTTTTCGTTAGTCATATTGTCACATGCAGAGGTAAACAGGAAAAGTAAGATTATTAAAATAGCATTGTTAGTACAAGAAATATTTATCTAAAAATCTCATTTCTGATTAATACACTCCATCGCCAAACACTTATATATATATATATATATATATATATATATATATATATATATATATATATATATATATATATATATATATGCATGCTGTCATATCATGTGTATATTCATGATACATATGTTTTGACATTTTTAATGTAGTCATTTTTCATTGAAATTGAATCAAAAGATTCAACAGTCAGCCATTTTAATAAATAGCTATCAAAATATATTTACCAAGTTATATGAACATTCATAAGTATATTGAGTTATACTATTATTTTAAACATAAATAGGATAACTGATTTTATAGCTTTAATGAATTCATTATAGCTTTAATTGGCATCAGTATTGTTTAACTTCCATATGCAAATTCATAGTGTTCCTTCAAACGGCACCATTATCTGCAAAAATGAAGAATGCTCTTATCGAGTGATTATTAATTTTTGTTCTTTCAGAAATATGTTCTAAAATAATTGATAAAATTGACTTGTATAATCAATAAGTTTCCAATCAGTAATTTATTGATGTCACTAATAAACTATTTAATCAATTTATTCCAAGTTTTGAAAACCAATGATCCTTTAATTGCTAACTAAGCGTTTTGCAAATACATAAAGGTTGAAGGAGATCAAGGAAGTTTGAAAATATTCACTTATAGCTGTCAAGGAAACTAATATATTTTACATAGATTTATATAAACTTGAATTTTATTTTTCCATATATTCTGATTTTAATGTTTAAATTTATACACTTATAAAATTATTTTTAGGTAGTTGATTGCTTGGCTTTGTCTGTTTCAAGTTTTTTACTAGCTTACATTGCATTTATTGCCATTGAAACTCCATGCAACGTTTTATGTGATATTTGGCAAGGAAAAGTTCCTTCGATAGTTATTGAGCCATCTGTAAGTGAAAACAATGGAACGATAAAAAAAGAATCAAACTTTAAAAGTGTCAGTAAAAAAGAAATGTAACTTCAATGAAAACTAAAAAGAAATGTATTTAATAAAGAACGTTTCTTGCTAAAATTCTCATTCTTATAGTAATTATTTGAATCTCTCCTCAGTGGCACGATAGACCTGGTTGGATCTTGGCCTTCTCAAGAATTTTCCTCCAAGTCCCTCTATTTTTGGCCATGATTTTCCAATTGATCATTCTTAAAATGGCGAGATACCTTTCTAAACATCTAAGATAGTTCTCGTTACAGTGAGCCTTTCCAAAAATATATTGAATGTATGTTCATTCTAATAGCAAGAGCAACTCATTTAATTTTTGGGTTTTTCAATTATTTAAATGCAAATTATATTATTAAATATGCATGGATTTTGACATTGTATACTATTACTTGTTTTCCTTGAAATAAAAATATTCACAACAAATAAAATTTCCTTAGAAACCTCTTTAAAACTCAAATTATTCAATGAATACTATTGATACGTTAGAATTAAAATAAAGATTTTTGTAGAATATCTGGAATGTTTATATAAAAAACAATCTCTATTTCTCTAATTATAATTGTTATAAAAATATTTCAATTTCCCATTTCAGTTTGAAATTAAGTTCTAATGAAGAAATGAGGTTATTTTTTTATACAATGCAATAGCTAAACCTAATTTCTATGATAGAAAATTAAACATCATTAAAGTCAGTGTTTGAAATGTCAAATTAAGAATATCTTGTTACCCAGGTGAACTATTGATTTTTATAATTTTATGTGTGTGATTACTGTTCTAAGCATTTTCTTATGAAATCTTGATGCTTGATAAATTGAATAAAGGATTAAATATGATAAAGCTTTTTTTTAAACTTCCAATCCAATATTCTTCCAATGATAAATATTGCAAAAAATTTTATCACTGCAATATATTATGAATATGGGTAAGGCTTATACACATTTTTTATCAAAAAAGATCTCTATCGTTAAGTAGTTGAAGACTCGTTAACCGACTACAATTCTTTAGAAGAGAGTATGTTGAGAGATGAAATAACAATCAGATGAAATGGTTCACACAAGCTTCCTCAATTTTTAATAAAACTCAAAAGCTTTGATGGTCAAGTGTGGTTTCTAAAAGATCGTATATGTCAAAATTTACAAGCAAATCTAATCTATATCAGTAAATACCAATGAAGGAACTATTATCAGAAGATACTGAGAGCAATGTCACGACTAATTTAATATCACTGACTCAGATTCACAAATATTCACATATATGTATAAATCATATATGTAAAAAAAATGTATACATGTATATATTAATCAGATTCACATATATGTATAAATTCACAAATTTATACATATATTTAAATAAATAATGAATTTATTTTTATAAATAAATCTGAGTTGAAATTTTTAAAATAAGCCTGATTCATTATTAAAATTATCAAAAGTACCTTAAGTATTTCAAAATGAGAAAATCTCACTTTTCATACCCTGAAATAATATTTTTAGAGAATATTCTTATGTTATTTTAACCATTTTATATAAGTATGAAATCATGCTATGACTAGAAATATGGTAAAAGGTATTGGACTAGAATTGACAATATACAATACAATAAAATATTTATTTTCTATTCCTTTTCATTTACATATAAAACGAAATTTTCCGAACAACCCAATATAAAATTTATTTTAATTTTGTTATGAAATTTAATCGGATGTTATAAATAAATGTAAAAAAAATTTGGTAATTCAAAATTCATGTTTGTAACAGATTGATATCACCAGTCATATTCCTTATCTTATTTACATTCCTCACGCCGTATGTCTATAATGGGCCTATATGGAATACGACAATAGACTATGAAGTCGAGAAATGTTACAATCATGGATGGAGTAATTTAGTGTTTTTTCAAAACATGTTCGCATCGAAAGAAATGGTAAATTCATATATTTTTTGCTGTTTTTAATAATGACATTTGGCGAAGCCATGCCCGCCTGTCAGGGACTGGGAAAATGAAGATAAAAGGAGCGTCTTCCGTTTTTTAAATAAAGCACCCTTATTCGAAAGTGGAAGAATGATTTTGGTTCATAAATGGCAGCACCATCTGGATCTTCCAATTTAGAGATTGAAGCCAGAGAAAACCCATTTATATGTTTTAAAAATACTAATCATTTTCTCAAGTTTGAAAACAATATTAAGAAAGTCACTACACATTTTATTCTAGAAATTTGTGAGACACGTTTTTCCTTTTTTAAGAATCAGTAACTTAAAATAAATATTCTTGGAAAATATTTTCCAAAGTTGCAGACAATTAAATGTTTACCATCTTTCGTTTCAGTTCAGCAGCTCGTGGGAATGGTTTTGTCTTTCGGTATGGATGTTTTTCTACGTAAATAAAACTAGATTATAAAGGGAACATACAATTCTAGTATGTTTCTTAATTTCTGGATTAGAAGAATGAAATTGAATTTTATTGCGTTTAAATTTTGAATTACGGAGTGTTATTTAGGAAGGAATCATTTTTAATTTAAATTTATTATTTTAAGTTTTTGTCAGGAGAAAATGAAATGTTTTGATTGTATTTGAATAAATCATTTTAAATTTTCTGGATAAGAAACTTATCTAAAAGAACGGAAAAGATATTTGATGGAAAACACAATAAAATAATTTTTTTTAAAAATTTTATGCAACCTTTAAACTGATATTTAATTACACGTATATTGAAACAAGTAATAAATATTTAAACACTACTAGTTATTGCCAGGAGTGAAAAATTATTTTTGAATATAAAGATTTCTTTAGTTTCCTTTCAAAAAAGTTAACTGTATGAGTAATGAAAAATATAATTTTCAACGGAATCCTAAAATTCTGCAATTTTAATTTGATTAAAAAAAAATGTGTAAAATGTTAAAATAAAGCATCTGCGATATTTTATTTTCTACACTTGAATTTGAAAAGTGAAATAACATTTTTGCTTGTTTACAATACTTCACATTTCATATTTTTCAAATTATATAATTATTGGGAACCATTGTGTAATAAATTTAGTTAGATTTTCAATTAAAAGATTATAAAGTTCATGTCAAATGTTTCTGCGTAGTTTTCAACTAAGATATTGTGGAACAAATTTTATACATTCTAAAATGTATTCATGTAAGAAACAAATGAATAATAATATTAGTTATTTTTCTGATTATCTAGAGTTGTCTTTTCACCTTTTATATAACACATTTTAATTTATTTAATAAAAATTTTATTTAGAATAAATTTACACTAGTTTTTCTGAAAGTTCCATTAAAATTAATACACGCCAGTTTTTACGAACCACTAATTTAAAAATCAGGACCTATCAAGTTTGTAGAATGGTTTCTAACATGTTCTACCACAAGAATAGCGGTTGATGCAAGGGTAATTTTAAATCCCCTTTATAAGCTAACATTTTTAAATTCTCTTTCACAAGTTTTTTGTTACGACACTTGGCGAAGCCAAGCCTGCCCATCTGGGATTGGACGAATGAAGTCAGATGGTCTTCCGTTTTTGAACATAACCCCCCCCCCTTCTCCACACGATAGCATCATCATCTGGATCTTTTAATTTAGGGATAAAAAGCTAGAGAAGGAAGACACAAGGACCAAATCCTGACATTCCCAGGGGTGTTAATTTGGACATTGTGACCATGACATATTTTACTTGCCCTAGTCGCTATTAGGGAACGTGGTGTACTTTAGTCTGCCAGGAATCAACCCACAAACCAATAATTGCGAGACTGACGCCGTAACCAACTAGACTCCACATCCCTTTTCGCAAATTTGTTTTCATGTATCTTACATTTGCATTTATTTATTTGTTATAATTTAGGAACTTGTATCAATGTTTACTTTAAGAATCACAAACCTTTCGAATTTTAACTGCTTTGTTAATGTTGAAACCATTAAAATATTTTTTTTAAAAGCAATTGGTGTGACATTTCTCCCCCAAAATCAGTTTTCCGTCTTACAGCCCATCAGTTAGCATTTTCAACAGATTCAAATGTAAATATCGTAAGGTACTTTTGTAATGAATGATCATAGTTCAGAAGCCCAGTAAAGTTGACATTCTGGCGAAATGCACTGATCAATCTATGCTTGAATAATGCAGAAAAAAACTACATCTAGGTCATTTTGACTTACAGTGTTTATTACTGAAGAATACGGAAAGCATTATCCCATGATTTGTGGGAAAATTGAGTTACTCATCTATGAATTTTTTTTAAAAAGAAACCCAACGCACAGGAGTTTTGATTGTGAACACAGATGTAATTTACAAATAAAAACTATCAGATGATTAAATTATTGAGAACATAAATGAATGCGAATGAAATAGAACATTCAAATGACAAACAGAATAATGACATGCAGTGACTGTTTGATAAACAAGATGAATTATTATCAATAATGAAATACTTTTTTGAGAAAACAGCAATACAATGCAGTTTTACATATAAAATTGAAATTTTTCTCAATACAAACAAAAATAGTTGATTTCTTTGAGTTCAATTTACTAAATTTCATGATTTTTCATCAATAAATATATCATCAATATGAGCTTACGATTTTACGAACAATTTTAAATGTTCCTATGAGTTCATAAAACGAGCCTCTGTGTTACAGATTTAAATGGTGTGACATGAAACAGGAATTAAATGGAAAATAAAGTTTCCAATATTTCATAGAAAATCTGTGGTAAAATATTCCTGAGAATTTTTTTTTCACGTTTTCATGCATCTTAGGCAAATGGTAAAGATTTTTAATTCTTCCGAGTATTTATATTCGCTACTTAAAGAAAAATTTCATGTTTACATGACCAAAGTTCACTTTTTGCCTTTTTAATAAAGGTCCATTAAATTAAATATTTTTAACATGAAATTTAGGGGAAAATTGCTGCTAAGCAGTTTTAATTTTTGCTATTTATTTTTTAGTCTGTATTTTTTATTAAAAAGCAAAGAAAACCACATCTTAAAATACATTTGACGCTGCCCATCTGCATCTCACCTTTGGTACATATTTGTTATAATTTTTCCTATCAATTTAACTACTTTGATTAGTTTAACTTTTGTCCCTCATACAATACATTTTATGTACACAATTCTACAGTAGAATTCGCTTTGAAATTTTTCTCTGTTTTAATTAGACATAGATTCAGATTAAATGTTCAGATAAACAATTGAATTAATTGAGTTGTATCTACTGGAAGCTGAACTCTGTATGAATATCCCACGATCTACTATGTATATTCAAAGTGACGGCAAAAACCATTATAAAAAGGGATGGACTTGATTTCCTTGATGAGAATATAATTGAAACTGTAGTGTAGTATTTAATTAGTAATATTGATATGAAATCACATACCAAACGTAACCATAACTTTTTCTTTTGTAGTTACTTTTATTTTCACAGTAATATGAGATTGAATTGCATGATTTTGCTTATGTCATATCAATCTACTTTTAGTTTCAAAACATTTTTTTTTAAATTGTGTGTATGGATTAAAAAAGTTTTATACTCGATCAACTATAAAAAAAAAACTTTAATAAAACACAAATATGTTTACAAAGTGAAATCTAACATTTATCAATATAATAGACTATTATTTTATAAGAAGTACAGTAAAGAATCGATAATTTATTATTTGTTGAAGAAAAAATGTTTTCTTTAAAGCAATAATTATTCAATAATTGCTAATTTGATAAATTAAAATAAATTGGAAGAATCTGATATTTTATATTCAGATTTCCTTTCAATTTTAATTCCTAGTGAAAACCACAATAAAGATTCATAACTAAAACTGAGATTTCCAGTATTCAAATATAAATTCATATAGGAGGAATTTTATTCTTCTCAGAATTTCCCTTGAATAAAGATTTATACTTTCACTGCTCATTTTCTACTCAAATTGTTGAATATTTATTTTAGCAAAAACTGTAGTTGCGCATATTACACACTTTTGTTTGATGTAAGTAAATTGCTGTAGAATGTCGGATAAAATGTTTCAAATTTATTGAATGCTTATTATATAGTTTGTTAAATTAATGGAATAAAAGAATTATGTAAACACATTAAGGCTTTTAACTAGAAAAATTGCATACTTTTTGTTAAATTTTCCTATGAGTTTGAAAATCAAATGTGCCTTATCGATTGAGATACCTTGTTGAAATGTTTAACCAGTGTTATATACATACAGTACCTGCAATGTTTCCAGAGTTCATTTTAAAAATATTAGATCATAGTCTAATAATTCATAATATGAAAATATGGGGATTGAGTGATGATCCAGACCAAATTACCAAAATTCCACTGACATCAATTTATTTCAATATGCACAGGCACGAAAGAAGTTACACAGTAAAAAAAAACAAATTAATTATAACATTGACATCAATGTTACGTTAACAATTTATGATTTCCTCAATCCATTGTTTCATTAAATTAGTTAGGCGAGATTGTTTGCGATAGTAAATTCTAGGTATCACGAATTTCAAAAATATCCTCATGAAGAAGATGTCATTCATAGATAGAGAAGCAGAAAAAATATGTTATAAAGGAAAATGATAAATATAAGGATTGAAAAAGGAAAATGATATTAATTTAATTCTTTAGGGAAGTTAAAAAATATTTGAAGTTCGTGAATAAAACTTTATTTTGTATATATATACATATATATCATCTGAAAATGTCGGGGTTATCTATGTTTTATAATCAATTTAAAAAATAGGGATAATTTTTGAGAAATTAACAATTTATTACAGCTAAGATCATTTGACTTATTAGTATTTCTATTTAAAAATGAGCAAAATCTGTTCTCAGAATTAGAACTGTTATAATCAGCATTTTATTATTATTTCTCAACATTTTTCTTTAGGAAAATTAACAAGAAAATTAGTATATTCAAAACGAGTATTTTGCTCATTTAACATATGTTGACATTTAGAAATATTTGCACATCAATTTAAGCATATTTTACTTATTCAAGAAGTTAATAACGTTAGAGTATCTTTTCCCAGTTAGAATTTATTTCGTTATTAGAATTATAATATTATTGACGTTGATCAAAACGAATCTGTAATTTCATTTGTCTTTTTTTTTTTTTTTTTTTTTTTTTAAGAAAGACACGCTCACAAATGAAATTATAGATTTGTTTAAAAGTTGATTTGTTAGAGTTTTATAGGTTTTTTATAGATTCAAAAAGACACTAGATTACTTTTTTAAGCAGAAATATAAGTGCTGCAGTAACTTCATGGAATTTTTTCAGAGTAAAACATTTTTCCAATAATGACACTTGCTTATTTAATAATGGAAATTCTAATATACAGATAATACTAAATTCCCACCTAAATTTATTTTATGTCTGAATTTAAAATTACTGAATTTCATGTGTGTATGTGATTTAATTACCAAAATTTAATGAAATAAAACATTTCCTTGTGTGTCCAAAAGAGCAAGTACCGAATCAAATTTGTAATGTTAAACCTGGAATGCGGTGTATTACAAATTTAATAGAATCCGCGCGTCATTCTATGGAATAATGTTATCAGATGACAACTATATTGTTGCAACCTAATATAGGAGGTTAAAGAAGGAAAACCGATTTTCAGGAATACATCAAAATCTGATTCCTTTACCATCCCACATTTGAATAATTCGTAAAAATCTCTATATGAGGAAAAATTGAAATGTTGCTGAGCACAAATTAATGATTTCTGGGACAGAGATAACAGTTTACGGTCATACGGTTTAGGGATTCTATAAATCCAATGCGCGGTATTTAAATAAGAGTCATGTAGAGGGCATCCTTTTACAAGTATCTCTCAATCATAGTGGAAAAAAATTACTAAGAGAATATCAGTCATAATTAAAAACTTACTTGAGGCTAATAATTTTTAACATCTCAGTTGTGAAATAGACAACCGAAAACATATTGGAAACGATGAATCAGTAATATGTTTGAAAACAACAAGGAAAGTACCTTCTCGGGTATCAACCACGTCACTTGGTTCAAAACTACCTACATGTTCCCATGCATGTAGCTGCTGCGTCACCGGGATCCAACCTCCAGAATCTGGTTAGGAAGGAAGTTCCTTACCACTCACTACACCCAAACTATTGCAAATAAATAAAAAAGAAAAACGTCTGCAGAAAAGAATACCAGTTCATTCCCTTTAAACAAATAGAAAGAGATGAAATAAAAATCTAAGTCTTGAAACTTTGAATATTTCAACCGAAATGTTCATTGTTCGATCGTGTAAGGAGATTTTATCGTGTTGACATCATATCACTTCACTTGCGAAAGATTTAGTTAATACGGAGCATATAAACATCGACTACGGAAGCCCGCATTCCATGTGGGGGTATTTCTGATTGGGAATTTCGTTCAGCCTTGTTCTTCCGTATACCCTTATTTTTATAAGAAAAAAAGTTTTATCCCCCGGCATGCAAAAGGTTTCTCGACGAGTGCTGCTGGAATCGAACCCGCGATATAAATCACCTCAGTTAAAAATAACTGTCTTGAAGCTTTGAATGTTTCAAGCAATATATTCATCATGTAATAAGTTTTTATAGCGTGACGTCATATCACTTCACTTGGAAAAAATTAAGCGATGCGAGCGATTTTGAGGCTCGAAGCTCTCTCCGTTCCGATTTTGGATTTTTTTCAGGCTTATTCATCCACATCTCATTAAATATAATAAACAATAATTTATCTGGCTTGGGGATTCCCCCATGCAAGCATGGGAGATGGGCAAGTGTTGCTTGAATCGAACCGGAAGCTTCAGGGTAAAGTTCACATCTGTTGCGTAGTAGGATGTCTGATAACATCATATTGGGTTTGCTCGATATATAAATCCATTTGTTGCTTCATTCGATTAATTTGCAGGATACTTACATTTCACATATCGATTGAGAGTACAGGGACCAAGGAATCGTTTCCGCAAAACATCATATTCGTCTATAATCGATCTCGTATAATTATTAGGACGGATCAAGAAACGAAAATCAAATTTATAATGGATCACGAATCTTTATCATGACATTCGATGATGTCGATCACTGGGTAGGAAAAATTTATAATACTATTTTTACATCTTTAATTATGATAGAAGTGTAGGAGATGTGAATATTCTTAACAAAGACTTGTAGAATGTGACATATTTCCATGATTTGCCACTTAACGTAATGGAGATTATTGATGATATCTGACCATCTTTAATAATAAAACATGTACAAAAAATCTGGCAGTAAGAGACTGTTCTTTCTGCCAATTTTTTTACAACACACAAATAACCATCCTTGAGATTTTAACCAATACAAATACGTATGCGTCAATTACAGGAAATATTCATTTCGGAGGCAGATGCTATATAAAAACAGCTCGAATGACAGTTCTTTGCAGTATTTAACGAGCATCCCTCTTGAACTAGTACCGTTTGAACAATATTTAATAATAATATTAATTACGTTTTCAGCTTCGAATGGCATAGCGATAGACGGAAAAGTATTGCTGCCAAACAAATAGATATAATTTCATTATGTGACCAAAAGAAAACGGCAATAATCGTGCTAAGTGAGAATTATTACAGAAAGAAAAAACTAAAAACTGATTTGGAAGGTGATAAATTCTAGGTTACCGATGGAAAATATTTCAAGAATTTCCTACAAACTTTTACAAAGAAGTACTTTATGATAATGGTGGGACCTTATATATATAGTCGGCACGCAAGATCTTCGGGGTTTAGAATACTTAATAACGGTCTGTGAATATCCATGAGTCAAAGTTAATAACATGGTATTGAAATTCCAGGAAGTCCAAAACGGTTTCATCTTTTTTTCATCCAGTAACTTCATGCTGCTTAAAATAATGAGTCAAGAAACCTTTCCTTTTCCCTGTCCCCCCTCCTTTTTTTAACAATAAACTATTAACCATCTTTGAAATTTTCTAAATTGATAGACCTCACGAAAATCACCGACATCTAGAATTCAACTTTCATGTAAAAAAAAAATATATATAAAATAAAAAAAATCTTGCATTAGAAAAAAACTAAGGTTCGTTGTTAACGTTATGCAAGACTATGAATACATTTTTCGTAATAGAATTTTATCAAGTCAGATATCTTTGCTAATATTCTAGTTTCCTGGAAAATTCAAAGATGTTACCCAGTGCTTATAAAATTTTAAGGATGACTCCATGATAATGAATTTGAAGCTATAAGTATGTCCAAGAAAATTAAATCATAAACTTGTTATCCATCCGCAAATATATATACACTGCTCAAAACAATTAAAGTCTACTGTAAGTTTTATACAAAATAAAGATATGATATGCCGAAAATAAATATATGCCGAAAATGGGAGAACAAAATCACAAATGCAAATTTTTTCTGATTTTCAAACTGTGGAGTATGCTAATTTTGAGTTCGATCTCAAAAACGTCGATTCAGCGGCAGTGAATGAAATTTGACTTTCAACTGAATGAAAGACAATGAAGATCGGCATTCAGTGACTATTTTGTTTCCATGAGTAAGATGTCTCGGCGAAGTCATTTAACTGATTCAGAAGCTTGGAGAGTTGTTGGTAGGTTAGAAAGAAGCCAAACTCAAGCCGAAATAGCGCAAGCCATTGGAGTGTCACAAAGTGTGATTTCCAGAATCTGGAACGGTTTTTTGGAGAATGGAAGTACAGGCCGAAGACCAGAGCAAGGTAGTAGACGGGCTATAACACCCAAGGAAGATCGTTATTGAATGATAACGGCTCGGAGACATCAAAATATGAACGCTACTCTTTTCCAACAACACCTTTACTCGCCTACTGACACCACAGTTTCAACTCAGACTGTTCGAAACTGGCTCCATGGTTTAGGTCTGTATGCTCGCCGACCGATGGTATGTGTTAAACTAACATCAAGGCATCGTCGCGACTGCAGGGAGTGAGCAACAGAGCATGTGAACTGGAGGAGAAATGAATGGAGCAATGTTCTTTTTCTGACGACCCCCCTTTTTCTGTTCATCCTGATAATAGACGTATTTTCATCTGGAGGGACAGTGGCAGTAGGAATAATCCTGCGTTCATGCACGAAAGTGTCAGGTTTGGCGGTGAGGGAGTGTTGGTATATGGTGACATCTCCATTGACGGGTGCACAGACCTCTATATCATCCGAGATGGACCTCTGACTGGTTGCCGATATAAAGATGAGATCCTCAGACCTATTGTAGTCTCTTACACTGGAACAATCAGAGATGACTTCATTTTAATGGTTGATAACTGCTGGCCACATCGTGCTAACCTGGTGGAGGATTTTCTTTTTGATGAAGGAATCGTACGAATGGAATGGCCAGCGTGTACTGCTGACATGAATCCAATAGAGCACGTTTGGGAAGCTGTAGAAAGACGAGTTGCTGTCTACCAACCACCTCCACAAACCCTCCAAGAACTGGAAAGAGTTCGGAAGAGTGGAATTGAATACTCCAACTCGTGATTAATAGCCTCATGGATTCCATGTCTTAAAGTTATTCAACGTTGCTGGATGTCCGTAGAAACCATACCCCTTACTGGAAATGATTTTCTTTGAAGAAAACATCTTTTCTTATTCCTTTTCTCTCATATGCACAAAGTGTGTTTTTTTCCTTTTGTACACAAATGCGCAATAAAATGCATTTTTTTCTGCCAAACATGTATAATTTATTCTGATATAACCTAATATGTCTGACGACCATGTATCAATCAGCTAAAACGTTTCCCAGCCACAAGATCCACCCTAATATATATATATATATATATATATATATATATATATATATATATTATATATATATATATACAGGGGTCGGAGTACAGAATTTTTTTTTTCAGGACACTATTTTCAAGAAATATCAGGACATTTTTCAGGACATATTTCAATAATTAAAGAAAACCAATGTTACTTTTACATATTAATTTCTGTTTTATGCATAAAACACATTTTAAAAAGGAATAAACTATTTAATAAATTTGGAGTTTTTTAATTTTTAATACAACAATATGAAAAATAATACAGAAATTTAAATTTTTTATATTGAACATTTTCTGAAAATTAATAAGTTACATGATAAATGCTTTAAATTAACAGAAAATTTATGTATAATTGAATAATGTTCATTTTGAACTGGATGCATTAGCATTTAATACCAATAATTTAATACTGCACTTTATTAATTTATCATTCACAGATGCAATCTCTGCATTAGCAGCAGACAGCATCATTTGTCCAACTTTCACATCACTGATAGCACATGCTATTTTTTAGTTGCATCATCCAAAAGTTTTTGAGCTACACACTGATTATCAAGCAAATTTTTCTTTCCTTCCTCAAGTTCATTAATTTTTTCTAATAGGTGCGATTGTTTAAACTTTTTTTCACAAGTAGCTTCTACATCTTCCTCATCCTTTCTTTTCTTCTCTAATTGTGTTACATCTTTTGATTTTTCCATATATGATGCATATTCTGCATGAGATTTCTGAATATAATGCATCATTTCTTTGGTATATGGAATGGTGGAAACAGAATTGCCCTGCATTCGAATAACATTATGACAAATCCGTAAACTTTGAAAGGTTAATTCCAATAAAGAAGCTCTCTCCTTTGTCACAACAGAATTGTTAGTTGAAAACCCTCTTTCTGGTTGGGAATTTACATTTAATAACGACAGACATGCTTTAACCACTCTAGAAAAAGTAAGATATTTTATAAAACCACCAGCTATTTTATATTGAAAGTTATATTCCAATATTTACAGATATTTTGGTCATTATCATAATCATTCATAAGCAAAGTCGCATCTTCACACATGCAAAGAATCCACTCTTCATTCATCTTATCAAAATCTGAAGAAGTTTTATTCACATGAGGAATATGTTGAATTAATCTGCTACATGAACTCCTAGACTCTTCCTTTTTTCTATTATAAGGAGACAAACACTGGAGATCTTTGAGTAAAGGATTTGTTATAGGAAGTTTTTGAAGCAAAAGTTTAGAAGTTGCTATGTGGCAACTTCTGACACTTTGTAGAAATGTTATTTTATTTGTTAGCTTTTCCACTATTTCTGTTGCACCATGATATATTTCAACCTTGTTTTTAAGTTTAACCATTTTTTTTCCTGAATCAACATTAATTTATTGTAACTACACTCCATTTTTTCCCTGGAATTCTTCTGGATTTAAAAATTTAAACATGATACTTCAAACAAGTTCATTTAACTTACTGTACATCACATGTACTAAAGGTTTAATTTCTTGCATTAGAAGTAAATATGGTTAAAAAGTTTTAGAAAAATGAAACAAAATGCCGATATGCCAGAGTCTTAGGGTCTTTCAAATGTTTTTATTGCCACCAAAACTAAAATTGTTTATCTGATGTCGTTTTGGGAAGCCATGATTTGTTATTCACTACTACAGTCGATGTCGAGAATTCTGATGAAGTTGATGACTTGATAGTAAATAGTGTTTGATTCTTGTAACAGCTCACAGCATTTTTTTTTAATTTAATCCATCTACATGAGCAAGCACTTGTCTAAAACCCATATTTTAAACACTGAATTTGCTTTTGCATACGAAGCACTCCGCAGAATGAACATCGTCAACACTTCGGCACCATGTCTTGATTAGGCATTTATTCCCATCTTGCAGTTCCAACCATTTGTTGGAAAATTTCGTTTTCCTTGGCATTTTTAAATGAAAATTAATTGTTTTCAAAAAATAAAATTCTGAGCTTGCTAATAAACATTCTTCAAAATACCCATCAAAATCTTTCAAAATGGCGTGATAAGCATTTCACGCATGCACATAAACGTAGGCCAGTAATTCTCACAATTTTGATATCATTGTAAATAGTTGTGCACTACTAAAACCAGAAACTTTGTCTGTAAAGGCACAAAATAGAATTTAATGGTAAACCCAAACCTAAATTTTTTTTTTACTTCAGACATGCGTGAGCAATGGCTGAAAACGAGGTGGAGACGAAT
>JAPDSC010024724.1:0-22749 GCA_026290005.1 Latrodectus geometricus
AAAAAAAAAATTAGTTTTACTACCTCTTTTTTATTTTTGTACTTTACGAACTTAAGACTTTAATTCTCCCCCTCTCAACAAGTTCATAAAAGCGAGAGTCAACTGAAATATTCTACTGTATTATTCAGTAATCAATAATATAGTTAGACAAAAACTTGGTCCATATTTTGACTGCCAGCATCAAGTTTAGAATTTTCTTCAAAAGAGAACAAAAGATTTTACGAGAAAAATAACCTATTGAGTATAAAAAGATTATATATTAACACATAGAATCTTCAATTAATCTTTAAATAACTAAACAATTTTTGTGAAAATGTGTTCTTTCTGTGACAATTTACCATAAGGATAAATTACATAAAAAATTTTTAATTCATTAAATTTAAAAACATTTCGGATTTTTTTTGCCCAAGAAAAAACATGTTTACCATTTATAACTTTTTGTTTACAAGATAACACATGAAATTAGATTCTATTTTTCAATCTGTTCATTTATATGAAAACAAATTTAAAATATTATTTTATCATATGAAGTTTAATTACTTTAAAATACACTCTGTGTGTTTGAAAATATTGAATCTTTTAAAATAACATGACAATTCTACAAAAGTTCTATTTAATAATTTGTTAAAATTTCATAAATATAGAAAATAGGAGTGAATATGTTTGTGTATAATGTGTATGAATCCAATGTAATAAAGTTCATATACATGAAAAAATGCATATTAATGTATAACGTTTCTTAAATGTTAGATTTTATTTTAAAAATGGGTGTTTGCATTGTTATATAATTAAAGACAAAGTTGCCAATAAATTCACAAAATGAAATACTTGAAAATAATTTTTTAATTAATATTCAATTATGTTTTTATAGTCATGCAACAAAACAATACTTTCTATTTGATATTTGCTATCAAACTCTAAAGCACACCGATATTTACATGTCCTTTAATTAATCATGAGAAAATTTGGTAGAAAATCACTGTGACACGATACATTTTAAATTGAACTTATTTATAATTAAAAGAAGGATGCAAAAAAATTTAAATAAAAATTACTTTTCATTTGATAATTTATTTGTATTAATAAGGTATCAAAAATAATATTCCATGGCATCATTATTCTTCATAGTTATTGACATAATTATTCATTAACTATTGATGAATAAAGAGTTACAATTTATGAAGACATTTTTTTCTTTTTGTCACAAAAATTAATTTAGCAGAAGCAATACTCAGTCGCAAATATTTTGCATTTTTTAATCCTTATTCCGACAGTGGAAATATTATTTATAAGTTTCATATGTTATTTGTAAGTTTATTTTAACATAAGATATTTTAATATGAATTTAAACAACTTTTATAACATGAAGTACTCTTGCTCAATGTTTAGTAATATATTATTAAGAGTGGAATGATTTTCCTACTTTTTTCTCCTTTTATGTTGGTTGGTTTGGTTTTAGAACACAAAACCATAAATGGACGCTTTGTTTTTGAGATTAATAGGTTTCCTTATAATATAATTGAATGAATCAGCAAAATTTTAATTTTTTACTATTTTTAAGCATATCATTAGGCATATTAATACGAGAAATTTCTGTCATGATTTTTTCACATATACTTTTGAGTAATTTTGATCACATAATTATTTTTTTAGGGACACAATTTGATAAATATTACGTCTTCTTTCTTTAAGATCATGTCTTTAATATTACCTACTTTCATTAAGATCACTAGGAAATAAAATCTGGTTTAAAATTCACGAAAATTTTTATTCAGAGAATTCTATCTTTTCAGGAAATTTTTAAAAATCATAAGAATTTTGTTATTTTTTTTCATAATTTACATTGATAACTATACAACTTTGTTTCCATATGCATGATCAAAACTGTAAAAATTTATGATTTTGAATAAATGTGAAAGACATTATGGAAATACTTTAGCATTTTTTTTTACATACTTGCTACCCTGGTTACATTAAAGCTACGACTGATTACTTTTCAAAAATGCGACAACACATTTGAAAGTTTTTTGAAAAGCTCCCCCTCAGCTTTTTGATGGCAACAATTCTTTAAGTTCAACACACACACTGGTGGACATATTCTAACAGTTAATTCAGCAGAGTTTCGCATGGCAACGAAAAGTCGTACCGACACGATGACGTGTGTTTCAACCTAAGCTCAAATTTTCCTTAGCCACCAAATTTTGAACGAATTTTTCAAGAATCTCTAAGCATTTTTCGTCATCAAGACATCTTATGTGCGTTTGTTCACTGCCGGTTACGAACATCAACATGATTGGAACATAAATGCGTGTATGATTGGCACAAAAATGATTGGCGAAGAAAACAAAACGTTTTGATCGATTACAGACACCGGCTGTAGGTGTATCTCCTATCACATGTCTCGCACTGCACGTCGCAGCAGTACTGGAACCTGCAGTTACAGTTAACCCTGTGTGTCCTACGGACAGCCTCATAACCTCTGCCACAGCACAGAAGTTCGCAGCCATCCACCCCAATAGAAGAGTGATTGCAGTGCCTGCCTTGCGTGCCCAGAGACCCCGTCTTCTTGTCGGGGTCGCAGTAACTCGGAGATTCTTCCGTGTATACAATGTCCTCTTTGCCTGGTGGCTTGATGGTGGCCCCTTCCGGAATGAACCCTTGCCCATCGTTACCAGGCATCACCTTGGCGGCGCCATCAAACCGTTCTTTCAAGTAATTGCCCACTTCACGGAACATGGGAAGTTTCCGCCAAGTTGACTTCACAGCGCAGGAACCGGACATGCCATGGCATTTGTACACCAGCTTCATATGCTTCTTGACAGCCTGTAATAGAGAAATAGCTATTATAGGTTCCAAAATCTCTTCTCATCATACAAAATAAACATGGCACGTATAAACAAGTGAGGTTTTTGAATAATCAATCAAACCCAAATAGTGTTAAGCATTTTTTGATAGTACTTGAACTTACATTTTGTTCCTTTAAACTATTTCCAAAACCTTCAGAGAAAAAAGTTAGTAAAAATTCCGAACTAGAACAGCACAACTATGTTTTTTAAACTTATTAACCTATTTAGCTAGTTTGAGTTTTATATAGATAAGTCGTTCATTTCATATGGATTATATTCTCAATAGGACAATATAAACTTATACTAATATTTATATGGACTAATTTTAAATAAAAGTAAAAATACATATTCAAAAGAAAAAAAAATGTTTGAATTTTCTCTCCAGATTACTATGCTTTGTGATATATTAATAGACGAAACATTATATTTTGCCTTAGTATATTATATTATCTCTCAAAAGTTATCATGTATTAATTATATGACTATAAAGAGACGGATATTTTTTTAATCGTAAATGAAAATAACAAAAAATTCTACCTCAAATAAGAATATATACATCACGGATCAAAGATCCAAAAGCTTATATAACTATATATATACATACACATGCATGACAGACAGACAGACAGACAGATTTATGTGGTACTGTGTGGTTAAAATGATGAAAAAGCCTCGCTGAAAAGAATTGTGCACTACACTGCAATGTCGTTTATTGCCTCATGATTATCTGTAAGTGTAATCACTGTTTGATTAATTTTAATTTCATTAAAACTAAACTAAAAGATCTATCAAAGGATAGAACCTTCTGGTTGGTGCATTTGCGTGGTGTAATTCGGCCACAGGAACCCGATGGTTGGTTGGGTTTTATGGCGCAAGGTCCAAAATGGACAAGCTGTGCCTCCACTGGAACCCGAGTTCCCAAGACTTCAGAGGATAGAACCTTCTGATTGGTACATCTGTACCACAGTGGTGTAATTCCGCCACAAGAATCCGAATTCCCAGGACTTCATGAGAGTGGTCACGAAGACGTACGATTTACGTCATAGGAGAGTTCGTGTAGCATGGTGCAAAGTGACTGGGTTATGGATCAATGCGCTGCCAATCTCTTTACTGATGAGTTCCAGTTCAGCCAACCATAGATTTCCGCCTTACGTTCATATGGAGAGAATTAGGGGCCCTCTACCTGTTATCCAATGGCCGCGAAATCGACCATAATGACCACTGAAGTTTGAAGGTATGGTCAGGCACCATGTTAAATGGCATCACACCCCTCCATATCTTTGGCATAGTAATATGATTGCTGTAAGGTCTCACTGACTATAATGAGACCTTGGAGTCGTATGCTTTTAAGAAAAGCAGTTTGGTCCTCAAATTGGACGCGTTACCATCCAATTTAAGAAAGTGAATCACTCACGTAATTTTATGGATGATCACAAATTTTTATGGACGATAATGCGAAGCCACATAGAGCTCTTCTAGACGACGAATTTCAAGAAAGTGAGGTACTTAGCCAAATGGATTGGCCAAAGAATCCTTAGGGTACAACCTTTTAGAACATGTCTGCGACGCTCTAGGAAAGGCAATTTCAACTCTCATCTTCCCTCTAGGAACTATCCAGGACTTAAAAACACCGTTGCTGAACAAGTGGGACCAGTTGCCACAGAAAATTCTAAACTACCATATTTCAAGTATGAAATCACGTGCGAAGCCTGTGTATCTGTAACAGGAGACCATATAATCTATTAATCCAATTTCTTGCTGTATTCTGCAACCGTTGTTGCATGCATTTTCCATCAATAAGTATTACGCCCGATCATGCATGTTTTGAAACTGTTGCAAGTTTATTTATATTGTAATAAACTTACAAGTTTATTTATATTTATATTGTAATGTGTCAGTGTATGTACATACTGAATTTTATTAAAATCTGTTAAACGTTTCTGATGAAATTGACCAAATCTGAAAATATTTTTAATTTTTTAACCAGTATATATCAGAGCATATACATTTTTCTAATTCTTACCTTATATTATATTTAACCATATATAATTATGTAATTTAATAATTTCATTAATCTTCAAAATAATAATCTACTAAAATAATTTATAAACATAACTAAATAAATGATTTATATTTAAAATTAAGTGGCAAATATGCAAGAAAATATATAGAATAATTTACATGAATATACATTAGAATTTTAATTAATATTATTCAAAATGTATCCTTTGAATGCCAGGGATTCGTTTTCAGTAAATTATTGCATTTGATCTAAAAAACAGAAAATAGTGGAAATATATATTAGTTTGGGGAAAAAGTAATCCATTATTTTTTCAGTAGACGTCTGTAGTGATCGCTATCTCGTGAAGTATCTATCAAACAATTTTAAATTTATTCTCGTTGGATAGGTGACATTTGACACTAAAATATCCTCTTGTGGTTTTTTACTTGATTCATTCAGTTACGAGTACAAGGTTTTAAAAATGAAAGACAACAAACAAAAAATTCGATACATTTTCGTTTTTCTCTTGTAACGGCGAAAAAGATAGCCGGGTGGCTAAAATTGTGAAAGGTGTTTATCGTCCTATATAAGACTGTAACAACCAGTTACGTACAATCTTTGTTTCGTCGATTCCGTTCGGATATTTTTGATGTTAGAGATGCACCTCGCATGTGGATACAGCATCGTCGAAAATGTCTATAAAATATCAAAAATGATCGAAGTTAACTGCAAGTCAGCAGTCGTAACGCGCAAGACCTAAAAATCTACATGAAAGCTGTTTTAAACCTTTTTACAAAGTGAATCCAAAAGAAGTTACATAAAGTTCACGTAAAAATAATGGATTTCTTTTTCCCCAAACTAATATATAATTGAACTATGGTAGTGTATTCTAGTGGATTGTTAAACTCTATATATAGAACATTATGTTTATACTTAGTTTAAAACAAAAACTGGAATAAAAATAAATAAATAAATAAAAATTATAGGAAGAAAGTAAAAAATTAAATTATCTTTAAAAATCATAATCTTAAATTTCCAAAAATAAAAGAAAAGTAAAACCAGAAATAAAACACCTAAATTTGATACAAAGTCGTTTATTTTTTCAGCATTAAACTATCCAAACTTTTCACTCAATGCTAATCTATGATTAAATGAAATTTAAAATTAGTTTGCATTGTTTTGTTTTATTTTATAGTCCATACTACACCCACTCGTCAATTTATTGGAAAAAAAACAAATAAATAAATAAGATTTTTCGATACTCAATGCTTATTTGTTCTCGCCCGTGGCATTTAAAATCATTATATCAAATTCTATTGAGTTATTAATGAGTGGAATAGGATTTCCTTGACCAGTTGACCCTTTCAAAACTTGTTTTTCTTTATTTGTTTGATGTAAAAAAAAATAGGAGTTTATGAGTTTATTAAAAGAATAAATGGAATATAAGTTATTTCACCAGGTGTCGTGACATAACGTCCCCAAAACCAATCATGTCTTTTGAAACAAAGATTTCATAATAATGGTGTTTGTGTATTCTGAAAGCAAATAGGTTAAAACAGCAAATAGGTTTTGTGCGATCAAAGAAATAAATAGCACCTATTTTTATTTATTTGTGAGGAGTTCCAAATTGTTCTTTCTTTATCGTTTTCTCGTTCATTGCTAACTGTTTAACGACATGTGTTTGTTACCTGAAATTGCACGGTGAAGTAAAAGTGAGTACTCAATCATTGTTCAATTATTTGTAGGAAAAACATTCACTTCTACATAAAAAACAAGTATCTATATGAAGAAATAAAAAAATGCTCATTTGTATATGAAGAAATAAAAAAAAACACATTTTTTGTGTTAAGAAATAAAAACACATGTCTATGTGAAGAAATAAAAAAATACACTTTTCTACGTGAAAAAATAAAGAATACACATTTCTATATGAAGAAATAAAAAATATACATTTCTATGTGAAGAAATAAAGAATACACATTTCTATGTGAAGAAATAAAAAATACACATTTCTATGTGAAGAAATAAAAAATACACATTTCTATGTGAAGAAATAAAAAATACACATTTCTATGTGAAGAAATAAAATACACATTTCTATATGAAGAAATAAAAAATACACATTTCTATGTCAAGAAACAGAAATATATATTTCGAATAAAGAAATAGTAAAAACACGCACATTTCTGCATCAAAAAATTTTGAAATATATATCTGCATGAAAAAAAAAGAATAAATAAACTCACACACATTTATACATAAATATATAATAAAAAAAAACATCTGTACATGAAGAAAAAAAAACACACATTTCTGCCTGTAGAAATTTCATTCGTTTAGGTATTTTAATAAATACATGTGAAATTTCTACAAGCAGAAATGTGTGTTTTTTCTTAGATGTACAGATGTGTTTTTTATTGTATATTTTGTATAAATGTGAATATTACATACAAGTATTTTAATAGTTAAATAACATATATAGGTAATTGAAACATTTATATGTAAATTTGCGATTTCTTGATTTCATTTATTTAGGCACTTAAATTGTATTTCTAATATTCATTTCTAATAAATTGTATTATAGCTGGAAATTATGGAAATTACCCGATATGAATTTTATTCTTTGTGAATTTGATTTAATACTAATGTGCATATCACTACCATATGAGTGGTAACAGCGCATGTACAAGCAATTGCTATAGTTAAACAACAAATATATAAAAACAATAATAGATTAAATTTAAAATTATTGAACAAACCGCTATTTATATAGAAACACGTCAATAATCTGAAACCTTGTAATTGAAATGGGATTTTAAAATTTTGATTCTATAAAATGCATTTAATAATCAACGAAATTAGTTAATATCAATCTTTCATTTGTAAAGAACATCACTTGCTTAAAAAAATTCGATTACTTTAAAAAGTTTGAAAGCTGTTAATAAATTTATTTCACGCATAGAAGTGTAAGTACAAAGATATGTATAATACAATCAGATAAAATGACATGGTCATTATTTTAACGTCACTTGGGAATTATCGAAGGAGTAAAGTAATGGCTACAATGATATTATTTCAAGGTGCCTATATTAAAATTCAGATTTTTACTGCCCTCTAATGGAAGCACATGACACCAGCACAATTTCGATACAAAATTCCGAAAATAGTTGACAAAGGTATATTTTTTACCTAATCAAATCAAACAGACTTTTCTTCATGAAGATATTGCGAAGTAGGATCACAAATAGTTTTCTCTTGTAACCTAGATGTAAGACTACTAACCAAACATTTCAGAATTTATACTATCCCACTTTGTGACTGTGGTTAGAGAAAAAGTCTGAAAATCATCATGAAGTTTTGTTTAAGAAATACTGTGCTTGTTTCATAAGAATATCGGCATATAGTTTTCTGGCACTAATATAGTGTATTACTGAGTGATTTCGAATGCAGAAATGTGAGTTCACTAGCACTATTTTTTCTTCACTTGTACTTCTTATTTTGTTTAGAAAACTTAGCTTACTAAAAAAATATTGCTTGAAAAAGTTAAATTATCACACGGTATCTTACTTGTTTATTACATAAATTATCTTATATATAACAAGTAAGTATAACAATTTTGTTATAAATAATATATTTAAATTATAACAAGAATGAGTATGATATTTATAAAATATTAAATTATGCATGAATTCTGTTAATTTTAACTAAAAGTTTTATTTTATTAAATAGAAAAAAATTTTGAAATGGAAATATGCAGAGAACGCTTGTGATGATGTTAAAGTACAATTGTTAGATCATTTCCCATGCGTTGTCAAATTGTAATCTTTTTGAGCATTTATTAGCTTATTGAACCAAATTAACAAATGTGAAATTATAATAAAGGCACGAAATATCAGTAAATTTGGAAGAAAATTATTCATAGTTCCGCGTTTCGTCTGCCCAATCAGCGCTCTTCAGAGAATGAGGTTCCACGTTCGATACCAACTACTATTGATAGCAGCTACTGTTCTCCTTGTACATTTATAGGGGTGGGTACTTTATTTCTAGGTTTTCTCTCTTGTGACGCGTGAATACGCCTTACTATATATGGAAAAAAACATTTTTATTTTTGTACTAATGCTAAATGCCTTGCAGCAGCTCTGGCCGATATTTAATCAAAATAAATCTTTCGAAATCTGATCTTGGTATATGTGTGCGTCATGAAATATATTAAAATTTTACAATTAAAGAAATGTTTGTATTAACAGAATAAATGACAGTATACAAATTAGCCTAAAAATAAAAACTTAAATTATCATCAGTACAGATACAAAAAAAAACATGTAATTCTTATTTTACAGTTAGACAAATATGTTTCAAATAATTATCTAAAATACTAAAAAAGAAACGGCTGTTTTCTAAAAAATTCAGTATATTTGAAAAATTTTTACTTAAATACAGAGTAAGTTTTTAATTCTATATTTATTCAATCATTTATCAATTTAGTATGGCAACACGTGTTTTGAATCCCCTATCAGAATTTAAAACAATAATTAAAATTTATGAAAGAGATAACAGTAAATATATTATGATAACAGTTAACTTACAAATAGTTATTATATTATGAACTTTAAGATCTCTCATTTTTATATATTTTACTAACAACTCAACTGCAAACTAACAACTACAAATGATATTAATAATTACAATAAGATGCTATTGTTTTATTCCAAAACAGAATTAACCAATAAGGTCCAATCAAAACAATTAATTCTAAAATGGAATCAACCATGAAGGAGGTACATTCAAAACAAAGTTTAATTCTGAAATGAGAACGAAGCGTTAAGGTTTAATCAAAAGAATGTTTAGTTCTACAAAAAAGAGAACTAAATATTATTTCGAGTAGATTTTAATGTTCTAAATAAAGTAGCAAATATTAAGATCTAATTATAACGATGTTTAATTCTGAAAAAAAAAATGCTCAAAAGTTAAGATCTTTTCAACATAATTTTTAGTTTTTAAAAGAAAAATAAATAAGTTTCGGCTAAACCTTGTTTAAAAAATTAAATTTTAAGATATAATCAAAACAATGTTCAGTTCCGGAAAGAAAACTAAAAGCTAAGGTCACTTGTAAACAAAATTAATTCTAAAAATAAAATCACAAAATAATAAAGTCTAGTCAAAATAACGTTTTGTTCTATGAAATGAGCAAAACCTTAAGTTTCAATTAAACAACATTTTGTTCTAAAATAGAACTAAACATCATCCTGCGAACATTTGTTAATGAGGACTTATTTTTTGAGAATCGTTTAATTCTGAAAAAAAAAATCAACTAAACATTAAGGTCTAGTCAAAACAATTAGTTCTAATAAAGGAAATGACATTAAAGTCTAGTCAAAATAACGCTTTGTTCTAAGAAATGAGCTAACATTAAGTTCCAATTGAAGCAACATTTAGTTCTTAACTAAGAACTAAAATAGGAACTTAACGTTTTTCTAAAATAAGAACGTTAATTCTAAAATAAGAACTTAACGTTCTTCTAAAATAAGAACTATAGAATCTTATTTCTAAAGGAGAAATAAGAACTATAAACATCTGAGCATTTATTAAGGAACATGAATATTATTTTATGAGATTTAATTTTAAAAAATCAATTATTTGAGTTCTTGAATTACTACCATGAATCAAATCAGTATGATGGAAAAATTATCCAACTTACGTACTTAGCAGCTGACTTATTTTGTACTTAAGCTTACAAACAGTAGAATATACACACATTCACAAAAGCAAAATGGAAAACAACCGCTGACATTACATGAGAATTTGGAACATGTGGTATGCTTTTGAAATACAAATGTTCGATTATTGTGCAGAGCGGACTTACCAATCTGCCAGCCTCGTAGTTGTGCTTCAACAAAAGAGTTTTTAGATCGCTTCGTTTGCGGAATCGGTCGTCCATAAATTCCTTGGACTTCTGGTAGCCGAAGTTGATGTTGTCGCTGCAACCGCCCCACTCCCATCGCTCGTCCGTGGAGGCGTGTGGGGTGGGAGGGAGAGCAGCTGGGGGGTTGCTCCGCTCGCAGGAACAGTCCAGCAGTTGACCGTAACTGCAGGCTTGTGTGATGGAGAAGATGATGCCAGCAGCTGTGATGGCGTTCACGAAACCTGTCTCCCTGGTATCTGTTACGGAAAAAAATATCCCGTTAATTACTCGAAATGAGTAACAATTCTTCCTCATTTCAAATGAGTATCAACCCTTCATTGCGAAGTAAGAATGTTACAGTTACGATTAATTTCCGAAAGAATACTTACTTAAGATATTTTAAATAGTTCTTCATGAAATCAGTTGCACTAAAACTAAAAGAATATCACTATGTCTTGATTAACCATAATGCTTGCCAACGTTATAAGTTACGGTTACAAATAACTACCGTATGCGCAACTACTTAAAATAGTTAATATAACTGTTCATGAAATGAATCATATTAAAATTAAACGAAACTTACCAACTTTTGGTTGGCAACAATGCTTGAAGAAGTGCAAGATTTTTTTTAAAGAAAGTGCTTAATTGACTCTAAACTTTAATGAGATCTTTAGAATTTAATAATTAAGACTTTCCTGTGCTTATAGAAATTAATTTTTATAATTTGAGAGAAAATGAAATAGTTTTTATTGGAAATAACCACCTATAATTCTCACGATTTTTTTCGGTGAAAAAGTATTTAAACGTATTAATATAAAATTTTAATGTAAAAATAAAATATTTAGATCTGCTTGATTGGTGATATCAAAATAGCATAGTAAACAATGAATTTTAATCCATATAGTCTCTAGTATTTTTCATTTTATACCAAAATAAAATAACTTTGTCTCTATAATTAAAGGAATAATTAAACAGCACAATATTTGAACGAAGAGAAAAAAAATTGAGTATTAATTGCATAAATTCGATAATCATTTTTATAATGCATTCTTTTGTAACATTTTCTATAGAAACACAAATGTATGGAAAATAACTTTAAAATACCAGAAATTGTAATGCTAATGACACTTTATTTCCGGATACCTAATTCACCTGCCATCAAATTTAATTTACAAAAAACAAATAGTTGTTAAGCTAATAATACTTTATTTTCATATACCTTATCTTCTCCAGTAACAAATTTGAAAAATATGGGAAAAGGATGCTGTAACGCTAATAACGGTTTATTTTGTATGGCTCTTGTCAACATACTTAAAATAAAAAAAAAAACTAATGGTTGTGTGTTACGCTAATAATACTTTATATTCCTGTACCAAAATCTCCAGTACAAATTAAAAAATAGGAAAAAATGATTGCTGTAACACTAATAACATTTGGTTTTTGTATACCTGATTGTCCTGTACATACTTATAATATGAAAAACTGATGGTTGTTAGGCTAATAATACTTTATATTCCAATACCAAAACCTCCAGTAACGAATTTAACATAGGAAAAATGCTAATACTGCGTTATTTTCTTGTATCTTAACCTCCGGTAACAAATTTAAAACGCAAAAAACTTATGACTGTAACACTAATAACGCTTTATTTTCGAATACCTAACCCTTCAGTGAACAAATTTAAATTGCGAAAAACTAACAGGTAAGGCTAATAAATTCTCAAAAGAGTTCAAAGCTTAGAGTGATAATCATCTGAATTTAAATTAATCACTTGTTCTACTTTCTATAACATTTTGTCATAAAAAATTCATTTTTAATAATTGAATATATTTCCCTTTAAATAATATTTTTTTAAAGTAGCTAAGTTCGAAAAAAATCGAGAATATAAAAATTATATTTCCATAATATCTTTACATTATATTTAAGTTTTCATTTATGTTTCAAATACATGTTTCTAAGTAAATAATGAAATGAATTTTGACTGCGAGTAATTATTGCGTTTATTAAAAAAATATAAATAAAAACTATTTTAAAAAAAAATTAACTGAAAATTTCAATACACAAACATTAAAAATCTATAGGTAGTTATAAAAAATGCAAACATCTTTGAATATAAGTGACATTTTTTAATGAACTTTGTTTGCATAAAAATATACTAGTAGTTACCTGATTTTTTATAAAGAGCGATGTATATATTAGGTTGGGGAAAAAGTTATCCATTATTTTTTCGGTAGACGTCTGTCGTGATCGCTATCTCGTGAGTTATCTATCAAACAATTTCAAATTTATGCTCATTGGAAAGGTGACACTTGACACTAAAATATTCTCTTGCGGTTTTTTGTTTGATTCATTCAGTTATGAGTACGAGGTTTTAAAAATAGAAGACAACAAACAGGAAATTCGATACATTTTAGTTTTTCTTTTATAATGTCGAAAATGCTAACCAGGTGGCTAAAATTGTGAAAGGTGTTTATCGTCCTATATATGACTGTAACAACCAGTTACGCACAATTTTGGTTTCGTCGATTCCGTTTGGGTATTTGGGTGCTAAAGATGCACCTCGCATGGATACAGCATCGTCGAGAATGTCTATAAAATATCAAAAATTATCAAACTTGACAACATGTCAGCAGTCGTAGCTTCGCACAAGACCTAAAAATCTACATGAAAACTGTTTTAAACCTTTTTACAAAGCGTATCTGAAAGAAGTTACAAAAAGTTCACGTAAAAATAATGGATTTCTTTTTCCCCAACCTCATACTAATAACGAATTCATTAAAAATATAAGATTATTTTGATAACTACCAGATTAACTGTTCAATTTAATTATTTTTTCTAGCGTGAGAATAGTTATAAATTTATCAAACAATGATTGCGTGTTGTTGATAGCCTAAACAGAAAAAGCCTATTGCAAGATTTCATTTTAAATGCTCTCAGAGCCTTTCAGTAAAACCTTAAACAAAAGTTTAAATTTTTATATATATGCCACATTAGATTTGAGATGCTAGGTTGCAAGATTTAAAATTCATGTTGTATTGACAGGCTGAGAAATTCTCACAACAGTTGAATCAGGTTTCAATTTGTTTTTGTAATAATTGGTAAAACATCAATAAGGATATTTCATGCATAAAATTGCTATTTAAACTCTAAGCCACAATAAAACTAACAGTACAAAAACGTTTAAAATTGTTATATTTTACATTCATTTATTTTAAAAATTTCTAAGTATAAACATTATATACCTTTTTTTAAACAATATTTAAATACACTAAATATAATTAACTTGAACGAAACATATTGTTATTATTAATACATTTAAGTCACAAAGGATCCCTGCACACAGTATAAAAAACTTTTATTAATTTAAATGTTTTCTTAGCCATAATTTAAAAAAAATTGAAAATAAAAAAAATAAAATATTCTTTGCTGTTTATTGAAAATCAAAAAAAAAAAATCACAATTTTCTGTCTCGTTTTCATTTGTTTTCATTTGTAATCAAAATCATTTATTAATTTTAATTAATTTTTGAATAAGATTTAGTATATTTTTTAAAAATTGAAATAGCTACAATGCTTTATTTTACATAATATTAAAAGTATTTATATGTATAGAAAATATGAAACATATTGTAATGCATACTGAAATCAAGAATTATTGTACATTTTATAAGAAAACATTCTTTTACAATTTAAATATTTTACTATAGCTCATTTATCCTCCCCACAAATAGATAGTCATTTGCTACCTGATTCAGAGAAAAAAGAAAAAGCATTTTCGCTTTCCTGTTCTCTTTTTTATTTGTTGCCAAATAAATTACAATAACTTTTAATTTAAAATCGTACATTAAAATATGTATGGAAAAATTATGTATGGAAAATATGTATGGAAAAACATATTGCAATGTGTACTGAAATCAAGAATTATTGTACATTTTGTAAGAAAAGATTCATTTATATGTAATTTAAATATTTTACCAAACATTTTACCATCTATTTGTGGGGAGGATAAATGAGCATTTATCATAGCTCATTTATCCGCCCCACAAATAGTCATTTGCTACCTCATTCATAGAAAAAAGAAAAAGCATTTACATTTTCTTGTTCCTTTTTTTTAAATTTAAAGTAATTAAAATTTACTTATTGCCAAATAAATTTTAATTACTTTTAATATAAAATCATTTTCGAAAAAAATATGTATTTTTTTATCATTTCTAAATATAATTCTTGCAATACATTTTATACATACATAAACTGGGCCAGTATATATATATCAATTCTTTAATAAGAGTTAAAATGTTTTCGAACATTTTTAATATTATTAAAAGGTTTTTTGTTTGTGATTTCAGACTGTTATTGTATTATTTTCGAGTCACTGTACCTCTTAACAGAACTTTCTTCAGCGACCTCTTTGCCGTGGTGCAGTTCCATTTTCTGAACCTGAACTGGTGCTGGCATTCATGAATACCCAACTTAGAGCCTTCGCCGATGGCTGCCACCACTTCTGGTTCTTTTTTGCATATAAGGGCTTGCTTTCCCCTCAATCTCCTTGTTTTGCGGCAGATGCGGGCTGGGTCTAGAACAAGGTGCCGGCCCATCGCCCTAACAGAAAATAATAACAACTATTATAATAACATGAAAGAAATAACAATAATTAGAACAACATAACAAAAGAAGACGAAAACATTATGATCAAATAAAAAAAGTGTAATAGGCATTAAAAATACACATAAATACATAATAAATAAGGTGTGACAGCATATTCCAAACTCTATACAGTATAAAATTATAATTTCTTTAAAAATACCTAACTCCTAAAATACAAAATTTCTTAAGAATTTTTAAATTGGTATTTTTCAAACATAATACTTATACATATAAAATAAAACAAAATTCTGATTTCAAAAGAAATCAGAATTTTACTACTTTATAACATTTAATAAGATGCAGTGTTTTTAAATACGATTGTCACATAAAATAAAAGGTTTTAAAACATATTTAATTTTTTAATTATCTTACAATTTTATATTGCTTTTTTATGTAAAAAGAAAAAAAATTATGATTTGTTGATATTTTTTGTCATACTTAAATTTAAATGAATTGCATCTCCATATATCTCATTTCCATTTGACTTAATTTTAAATAACCCTTTCCAACTCATGATTTCTTTCTTTTTTTTTTTTGCATTGTTTAAAATTACAATTTGATAGCATATTTCAGTACTGTTCCTGTGTCTACTATTTCCACGAAAAAGTACCAAATATTGCGATTTAGCCTCAAAATTTAGCGACCAATGATTATACCCACACACATTACATAACTTTTATCATAATTAAGCTCATATTTTATATTTTTATTTTTAGCACACACTAGTTTTAAACTTATTATTAAAAAACAAAATATGCAGAATATGAGTAAAAAACAAAGTTTATAGTTATTTACTTTAATCAATATATATAAGTTAGCTTTCTAATTCCTTCTTTCACATTTTGATAAAAAAAAAAAAAAAAATTATTACAATTTGCAACATTTCTTGAAATATTTTTTTTTTGTAGAAAATGATCTTCGAATAATATACATAAGTACTTACATTTCCATTGATTAGTAAAATTCTTTAAATTTGATAATATTCTTATCTGCTGTGGAAAAAAAAAATCAATCAGAGCTATTTACTTACGAATCGAGAGCGTTCTTTAAAAGTCAAGAGAGAACTTGCAAAATATTTAACCACACAGTTTAAGGTTGCGTTTTGGTATTTAATTTGGCTGAAAATACAAGTTTCAAAAATGCTTTGGCGATATTCGTCTCATGAGTAAAATTGTCTGAATGGGATTCTGACGGAATACCAAGAGTATTCCGATTTGGCTGCAAAAAAAAAAAAATAAATAAATAAATAAAAACCGCAGATTGAGAAATGACTGCATAAGCCGGTAGGTGTGGAATGGATCCATTTCCTGCGTCTAGAATTATCGAAGGCAATTGACGGTTCATCACTTCCGCTTTTTGTCACCCACGCCTCATCAGGCCGTGTTCCCATTGTTCTAATTGATTTCCCTCGCCAAAGAAGAGACACTAAATGTCACTACCGGTTTCTTTGGCGCTCTTCTTAATGAATCATATCGGAAGGTTATAATGAAAATTGTATCAAAGTGTTTAGTCATGAAAATCGGGCAGTATCTGTAAATGTCACGAAAAACATTTTTTTGATAGCTTGTGGGTAGTATAAATGTTTTTGCCTCATAATATTTTTATTGGCTTTTTTGGCAATAGTGAGGCTGGTTTCTAGTTTTCACAGAAAGATTACAGGAAGTATGTATTGTTAATGATTAAAATGTATTGTTAACTATTGGTAATGTGTAGTGCTTGTTTGTGATATTTCGTTATATAAAGATTTAAAGACATAAAAAATTGAATAAAAATATATTGATTTTTAAGACGCTACCTCTTTATTTTTTTCCAAAATACTTGTGTAGCACATGGTAAAAACCCCAAAAAAATCAGAAATAAATACTTGTAAGTGAAACACGTAAATGTATATATATATATATATATTTGCTGGACTTAAATAATAACACAATAAAGCCAGATAACGCAGATATAAAGATATTTTAAATTTCATTAGTTCTCCCTTTGTATGAAACATGCATATCAAGCCAGAACTAATTAAATTTAAAATATCTTTATATTTATGCATCAGTAAAACATAGTTAATGGAAAACTTTATTTTTTAAACCTATAATTTGTTTTTATTTCTTTACTAGACGTACTTTTTGGGGATACTGTTACGTACAGCTAAATTTAACAGATTCCATCAATTTTGATTTGTTAGAAGCAGTTATTCGACTTATAGAAATGTTCTGTGGGATTAAAATTTACAGTATTTATTAGTGATTAAGAGTTAATGTGTGACCAGTTAATGATTTTCTTTATAAAATTTAATTTTATAAGTAGTCTTTTTAAATATTGCCAGAAATTAAAAGCAATTTTTAACTTTAAATCCAATCATGATAAAAAAAAATCATAATAAAACATATAACGTGAATAATAAAACTGGAATGCATAATTTTGACTTTCAACTTTAAATATTATCATTTGATTATCAAAAGATCGCATTTTCAGTAGAAACTTAAAACTTATTCTTTAATTAATTTTTATCTACTTGTTTTATTTTTCAAGATCATTTTAATAATGTTTTCCTTGACCCAATCAGCAGGTGACTGTTTAGAAAAACGTACCGAATTTCCATTATTGACGAAGAGTAACTTTATGGCAATAACGGATTTCAATTATAAATAGTCATCTAACAAGACTTTCCTCATTAAAAACAATCAAAAATTGTATTCATTTGAATGGCTATAGCCTCTAGAAATTGTTTTCAGCATACTTAAGTTGTCTGTAATTATAATCAATTCTGGCTTAACTATCCCACAAAACAAGTAATTAGCTTAACAGACAAAATAAATTGAAAAAATAATAGGCATCTATTTGAAAGTGTTTTATGTAATGAATAAAAAAAGATAACAAAGCCTTGTATTGAAGTTTTTGTCATTGTCATCCGAATTAAAAAGGCCAAAGTATTGATAGATAATTTAACAAACACATTGTAAACAAATATTTTGAAACATAGATGTTTTTTATGACACTGAATTATAATTAAATCTTCCTATATATATATATATATATATATATATATATATACTGCTGAAAACAATTAAAGGATATTGTGGTTTTAGGTGGATCTTGTGGCTAGGAAACATTTTAGCTGATTGATACATGGTCGACTGACGTAGTAGGTTATACGAGAATAAATTTCACATGTTTGGCAGAAAAAATGTATTTTATTATGATTTTGTTCTTATTATGATTTTGTGTACAAAAAGAAAAAAAACACAATTTGTGCATATGAGAAAAAAAAAAAGAATAAGAAAAGGTGTTTTCTTCAAAGGAAATCATTTTCTGTTGGGGGTATAATTTCCACTGACGACCAACAACGTTAAACACCATTAGGCATGGAGTCAATGAGGCTATTAATCAAGAGTTGGGGTACTCTGTACCACTCTTCCAGATCTTTATAGTTCTTGGAGAGTTTGAGAGGGTGGTTGGTGGCCAGCAACTCCTCTTCCTAGAGCGTCCCAAACGTGCTCCATTGGATTCATGTTAGGAGAACACGCTGCCCATTCCCTTAGTACCACACTTTCCTCGAAAAGAAAATCCTCCAACAGGTTAGCACGATGTGACCTGCAGTTATCGTCCATTAAAATGAAGTCTTTTCCGATTGCTGCAGTGTGAGGGACAACAGTAGGTCTTAGGATCTCATCCCTATATCGGCTACCAGTCAGAGGTCCATCTCGAATGATATAGAGGTCTGTGCGCCCGTCAATGGAGATGCTTCCATACACCAACACTCCTACCGCCAAATCTGACACTTTCGTGCACGAACGCAGGATTATTCCCACTGTCACGGTCAATCCAGATGAAAATACGCCAATTATCAGGATGAACAGAAAAACGGGACTCGTCAGAAAAAGAACATTGCTCCTCCTCCACTTTACATGCTCTGTTGCCCACTCCCTGCGGTCGCGACGATGCCTTGATGTTAGTTTAACACATACCATCGGTCGGCGAGCATACAGACCTACACTATAGAGCCGGTTTTACAGTCTGAGTTGAAACCGTGGTGTCAGTAGCCGAGCAAAGGAGTTGTTGGAGAAGAGTAGCATGCATTTTTCGGTGTCTCCGACCCGTTAATACTAAATAACGATCTTCATTGGACGTTGTCACCCGTCTAACACCTTGCCCTGGTCTTCGGCTTGCACTTCCAGTCTCCAAAAAACGGAAATCACACTTTGTGACACTCCAATGGCTTGCCCTAATTTGGCTTGAGTGTGGCCCACTTCAAGCCTACCAACAACTCTCCAAGCTTCTGAATCGGTTGAATGACTTCGCTGAGACATCATACTCATCGAAACAAAGCAGTCACTGAATGCCGATCATTCTTGGCCTCATTGTCTTTTATTCAGTTGAAAGTCAAATTTCATTCACTGCCGCTTAAGTGACGTTTTTGACGTCGAACTCGAAATTAGCATACTTCACAGTTTGAAAATCTGAAAATTTTGCATTTGTGATTCTCTTCTTCCATTTTCGGCAAAAAAAATTTCGCTGATATCTTTGTTTTATATAAAACTTACAATATCCTTTAATTGTTTTGAGCAGTATATATATTAGGTTGGGGAAAAAGTTATCCATTATTTTTTGGTAGACGTCTGTAGTGATCGCTATCTCGTGAGGTATCTATCAAACAATTTCAAATTTATGCTCATTGGAAAAGTGACATTTGGCACTAAAATATTCTCTTGCTGTTTTTTGTTTGATTGATTCAGTTATGAGTACAAGGTTTTAAAAATAGAAGACAACAAACAGAAAATTCGATACATTTTAGTTTTTCTCTTATAACGGTGAAAAAAATAGCCGAGTGGCTAAAATTGTGAAAGGTGTTTATCGTCCTATATATGATTGTAACAACCAGTTACGCACAATTTTGGTTTCGTCGATTCCGTTTGGGTAGTTGGATGCTAAAGATGCACCTCGCATGGATACAACATCGTCGAGAATGTCTATAAAATATCAAAAATTATCAAACTTGACAGCATGTCAGGAGTCGTAGCTTCGCACAAGACCTAAAAATCTGCATGGAAACTGTTTCAAAACTTTTTACAAAGAGAATCTGAAAGAAGTTAAAAAAGTTCACGTAAAAATAATGAATTTCTTTTTCCCCAACCTAATATATAAATTGTAAAACTAACATTTTAAGCGTTAATTTACATCGAATTCTACATTAATTTAGACTCAAATATTAAAGAAACAATGGCATATGCTATGTTTGGGAAATAGAGATAATTTTAATATTCAACAACTATCAATTCTGTAGCAAAAACTAACAGTCCAGAAGAACAGGCTCAATGTTGTACCCACAAGATCAACAAGAAAGTTTGAACGAGTAAGAAAAAAATACATTGACAAGACATTAAGTAAGTACTTCGGTGAAAAATACTTATTTGAAGTGATTTTATGTCTTCACACTATGCTTATATTAGAGTGTGTTCAAGCACATATATCTAATCCAAAGGATGACTTCTTTACAGAATTTAAGTTCATCAAGATCCACACAGGGAGCTCCAAATTTCTTAGCAATATGCCCTTGCTGAAGCCCAATAGTATACTCATTATTACTATTAGAAATAATGAGTATACATAATACACCAAATAAATTTTATTTTTATGGCAGATATGTTATAGATTTTGTTAAAGTTCCAAATTTTAAAATAAATTAGGTAAAAACCTAAAATGTCTTCATGGCATTCTGATAATTTGTTGATCCGTACGCAACGGCTTCCATACTGCAAAAAATTTGTAATATTCTTACAAATGTCCACTTGTGAAGAAAGTAGTTTATTGTAAAACTTGAAAGACAATTTTTTTTGCATTTCTTAATTTCCCTAATGAATTTTATGAGAAAAAATATTTAAGATAAATATTGAGTATAATGCACAGTAAACATTTAACAAAATATCAATATTAAAATTGGAGAAATTTTATTTACTAATAATTTATTTATTTCAAGCGAACTGATATAATGCATTTATAAAGTATTTATCCATTGATTTATTATAAATTTATTTTATTTGATACTTTATGTGTTTATCAGAGAAAAAATATAAAAATATGATTCCCATTTTTGCTTGCCTAAGTCGAAAGCGGGGATGGATTAAACTGCGTTTACAGAGAGAATTCATTGATTTCAAAATATAGTTTAGCTTAGTTGCTCAACGTGGCTTAGTTGTTGGACAGCGCTCTTCGGAGCATAAGGTCCCAGGTTCGATCTCAGCACTATTAATTTACGAAATATGGGTGTTAAACCAACGCATTTTACATAAACGTCTCGAAGTGGGTGCTTGAGTGTTTTCCAGGTTTCATCACTTACGACACGTGAAAAGGACGTACTACCATTGAAAAGTCTGTCCATCACGAAATGACGTGGTAGACATTAAAATTCCTGGGTGTTAAAATACCTTAAATTGTTAGGCATCTATAATGAGGTGTCAAAGATTACTTAAGCGAATGGTACCGAAAGTTTCATGAAATTAAGGTGTATGACACATAGCGGTTGACAGTTAGCTCTACCTTGAAATTTAGAGTCTATTGAAATAATTTACAAATAATATTACTAATTTAATCATTTTAAATTCGGCTCAAAGAATGTGTTCTTAAATTTAAATAACGATACAGAACAAGAATTAGGTTTTTATAGAATAATTTCAATGCTACACAAATTTCAGCTGTGATACTGGGATATTGTTTAAAAAAAAGTTTTGATTCCAATATACATTCATAACTATGTAGATTAGCCCCATATCGGGTTTGGAATAATCGCCCATCACCAATCGCCGTCAGATGACGAGGTCACACCTGAGCTGAGACTCTTCTCTTCACTTCCATCCCATACCAGCAAAAACAGGTAATAACTCTAGCCAACATTAAAGGCCGTGGTAGCCTGGTTGGTTAGGTCCTTTATTCTAGTTATCGGAAGGTAGTAAGTTCGAATCCCGACCATCAAAGATAGATCGAATTCTCTAATGGTGGCTGGGGAATATTAATTAGTCATGGTCGCAATGTCCTCCATGTGAAATGATACCTTTGAACTGGTAAAGCCCAACTCAGAGCTAGGTTCAGGGCAGCATACTGGTGCAACAACAACACTATCAGAAGGACTTTGAACATGACTGATGTACGAGGACATGTCCTCAACTCACTGAGCTTCAACAACCCAATGAGGCAGAACGTGGTCACCCTCCCAATTATACAGCTGTAAATGACGCTTCACTTTGTTGATCTTACGGGAAGCGGTGAGAAGATTACTGAGCAACTGAGGCTCTAATAAGATACAACCAAAGATCATATCTAGGCATGTCTCTTTTATATATATACTTACATACATACATACAT
>JAPDSC010024726.1:0-19095 GCA_026290005.1 Latrodectus geometricus
AAGATTGATTTCTCATTCAAAATTGACAAGCATTGACTACAAAATTAAATTTATAAAAAATTGCATATTAAAATAAGAGTCCCCATAAATTTTACATCTAAAGAAAAGTACAAATGTAACTTAAAGTAGTGTGGGCATATTTAAACTGAGTTATTATATTCACACACATTTTTTAATAATTATTTAATTTTAAAAATTATTTAATTCGTAATAAATACCCTAAAATTTTACATTTGTATGTTTTCACAACATTAGCAATCATCCAAATAATTGTGTTTTTAACTTTGAATTTCAGCTGAGCTGTGAGCTATGAAGGAAAATTAGTTATTGAGTTGCATACTAAAGCAACAGTATCGTGCTGAAGCAAATTCTCTAGAAAACGCATGAGAAAATTTTAAAAAACTATCGATTTGGTTTGTCTGTTGCTCAATGGTCCTTTTCTGCACCATAGGACTAATTAAAGACAGGGACCTATAACTTAAAGGGGAATCCAAACCACTACGAACATCCAAGCTCAATGTGGGATTCAAACCTATGAACTGTTAAACAATAGGCAACCACTTGGCTAACCACCAGCATGCACTTAAAAACTATTGGAAACGTACTTGTACTTTTTAGATCGTACTTCAGCTAATTGGATACATAAAAAGAAATTTACATTTATACATTTTTCTAAAGTTGTCATGTCTGACATTTATATATTAGGACAATTAATGGTTTCTTATCCAAATAAAACTATAGAAAATTCATGCAAAAATATTTAATTACATAAGCTTTTAATTTAATTAACGCGTTATTTAGAAACTTAAATTTTTATTATTACAAACCACTTAATTTAGTAAAACTCAAAATTTGAGAATTTTTCCGAAATAAACTCGCAAAATTTACACAATAACTTCACAAAAAAGTTTTTATAACATCTTTCAAAATACTTTGAATTTTGTTTAGTAAATACATCTTCAGTTTATCACAAGATTCTTCAGAAAATATTAATTCTTGATTTTTTTTAAAAAACTTGCTTAAATTCTCATAAAACTGGATAAATACTTCAAAAATTTTAATTTTTAGAAATTTTTCTAAAAATAACTATTAAAAAACTAAAAAAATATAACCACAGAAGTAAAAAAATATAATACAGTCAAAAATACATTTTGCCAAAGCAACGAATAAAGGTTAAAGTTTATCTGCAGCCAATTTTAACTCGCCATTTGGTAAAAGAATAAGCTTTCCTTTCGCACGATTTCATGTTTTCAGTGTGGACCAATCAGAAGTCACACAGAGGCAAGTTTATTTCATAATTCAAGATGAAAGCTGTGTATAAAATATTGTAGCAAAGTGTCACATTTTTAGTCAAAAATTAAAGCAATTAAATATAAATAAATTTGAAATAGCTATCCAAAATGGTTTACCTTCAAAACAAATGAAATGCATTAATAATGAATACAGAAAAATATCTTATGTATTGTGCAGTTTAATTAAATTAAAAATAACATTGATGTAAGAAGTGGAAGGATTATGTCTCGTCACATCTATTCTAATAAGAATCGAAACTTATCTTTTTAGTTTGAGTTTTTAATCTAATCCCTTTTGTTCATTAAAATGATAAATTCTGCAAAAACTTTTGTTTTTCAGCAAAGAATTTAAGCAAAGCGATTTTACCAAATCTAGATTGAAATGGTATTCACTTAGACAAATTTTTTCCAAATCTCTGCTACTGCAAAAAATCTAATTGCAGTTTTAAAAATTCTTGTCCAGACCTAATTTTCAAGTTACTGTCGCACACTTGACACCAGACCTTTTATTTTATTAAACCTGAGATCGTAAAAATTCCTTCTAATAAAAACATTGATGCAAACAGATCAAACAATAAGCTCCTTATTTTTATCTCATTATATTTTATATCTCGTTATATTACTTCATCTTATGATAATTTTCTTTATTTTTTTGGTTTTTATCGTCAAAGTTTTGAATTTTGATAAGCTGATTATTCATTGTATAATGCAAAGATAGACGTTAATTTAATACAATGATGAAAATTAAAAAAGTCAATTTTAATAATTTGCCACGTTAAATTATTATAAAATGCAGACTTTCAATATAAATAATTTTATTGTACAAATTAACTTAAACAGAAAACGTTGGAAAATAAGAAAATTTCAGAAGAAAAATTAGCATTAAGTTAAAAATTATAAGCGCATTTTTGAAACCGTATAATACAATGAACGTTCTTACAATAAACCGCCGATAGGAATTTCATTAAAATTCGCGAATTTTATATTTAATATATTCATAACTAAAAGAAATTTTCAAACATTCTTCCTCTATTCGATTTCTTTCCAATTAATCTCTTCAGGGTTTTGGCCGATTACGTTTGGTCTATAATTCGTTTTATTAGAACTGGTTGGCGCTCTTGTTACTTTTCACATATGAAGTCTAATTGAATAGGGATTTAAGGTTTAAAATGTATTATCAAAAACTTCGTCCTAGAAGGGAATCAAACCCACGGACTGTTGAATTGGATCCTTGTCAGAGAATTCATTTCTGAATGTAAAACAGCTTTTGAACAAAGCTAAATAAATGTTTAAAAAAAATAGTAATACCTTGTTTTTTTGTAATAAAGAGTAAACATAACTTTTTCAAAAACATTTTTTCCTGGAAAATGTTTCCCTGGTTTTCCATTGAGAGGTTTGATTATATTTATTACTTCTACATAATACATTTCTACACATATATTTAATATTTAAACTGAATCTGAATTATGTCAAGCAACAGGTTTTAATGATAAAAAGGATGAATTTGGATATTAACTGATATTTATTAACGGGAAGATATTTCATGTAACGGATATTATTTACGGATTTATATTTTCAAGACTGTTTCAAGCTGAGTAAACATCTAGTTTGAATTTCGACTTTTTTACACTGCTTGATGCAAAGCCTAAGGCTGTTATATAAGGTATATAACAGCCGCCGCGCTAAATTGTCGAAGGAAAAAACCCGGAAATCACCGGGGCACCCTTTCCGACAATCGTGCATAAAGAAGCGCAACTTGTTCCCCCTGATCAACAATGCCTGGGATCAAACCCGGAACCCTATGTTCGGAAGAATGATGTCCAGATTCTGGGCGTCGGTGAATTACATTTCCGATAAGTTTGTATTTATTTTGGTAAGCAAAACTTCAGTTAAAAATTATTTCACCAAATTTGGGAAAGCAACTTATTGCCAAACTAAAAATCGCTCGAAAAGAAATGAAAAATAGAAATAAATATATTTCAATAAATCAGTTTATTCGAGTTTGCAATGCAGCTACAAGTAGAAAGTTTAAATTCAGAATACTAAATTTAAACATTCGTAGTATGAAAATATGCTTTATAGAGTTATTTTAATTTAAATCGTTTATTTTTATCACAATTTCTCTTGTCCTCCTTTATCTAATGAGATTTAGACTACAACAAAAAAAAAAAAATTCTAAAAATTTCTGTAAAATTTTTAGAGATCTTGTACATTAAAATTTCTTTTCAATTTTAGTGTTATAAAAACACGTTAACTACATTTTTAACTGATCACATGCAAGAATAATCAAAACGCTTGCAACAATTTAATCAAAAGTTGAATTAGATTAAATAGAACGAGCAAAATGTGTTCCTCATAATCTTCATTATAATTTAATACCATATTGAGATATGATAATTTAAAATAGAAAATACGTAATTTAAGTTTTTTTTAAAGTTAGTTCATTTAATATTTCACTTTTAAGAAAGGGAAAAAAACAAGACTTAAATAAACCAAAAATAAGTAAGTTATATTAAGGTAACTTTCCTGTATAGCTGCCTTGGTTAAAAATTTGAAATTATCCATATCGATATTCATTCAAATTTTGAACTTTGCACAGTCAAATATAAATTTTTGTTGAATAAAATTAACAAATAAGCCAAAAATAGAAATTTAAATTTGTTTATTTTTAATATATTAGACTGCGTAAAACTGATTTTTAAGCATGCTTGTCAAATAAATGGAGATTTCTACACGTTTAGTATTCAAATACTACGGATTACTCGATCATAAACTAATTTCAAACTGTAAATTTTAGAAATTGCTTAGTTCAAATTTCTTTTTCTATTAAACTTTCAAGATCTGACTCATCAAAATTCTATCAACGTGCAAAGCAATTAAAAAAACAATTCATTAAAATCTAACTGAACACAAAATATTAAGTTTAATATAAAATAATGTGTTCTGTAAAACCCTACAATTTTATAAACGAAGTTGCAATTAATACAGTTGAAGAGGAAGTAAGTAGTAGTAAAAGAAAAACTTTGTCGTGAAACATGAAAACTAAAACAATGACACTCATTTTGTAAAACTAAACTTTCATTTAACATTTTACTTACATTCATTCGGCTGTTGACACTTTTTTTAGAGGAAAGAATAATTGTCAATGGCATTACTCCAAAATAAAAAGTAACCAGTAGTAATTGCTTTTGAATTCGAAGAAGCCAAAATAATTGGAAGCAATTACTATTTTAATAATTGCTGACTTTAGTTATTAATCTTAAAAGATTTTGTGAAGCATATATCATAATATGGATATAATATAAACAGAGATTTAAACACTGGTAGATTAATGGAGAACAGTGTTTTTTTGAGTTATTATAACTTAAGCTAATAAAAGCCGAAAAAAGTATAAAAACATTTTTTCGTTAACTTTTTTTTTTTTTTTTTTTTTTTTGCACCATATGGAACAAAATTCATAAAGTTAAAAATATTTACTTTCGTGTAATGATGCATAATTCCAAATCTTGCCACTTTTTGAATTTAAAATTAAAACTTAAAATAAATTATGTATATTAGAATTAAAAAGCAAACTCTATAGAGATTCAATATTTTAACTAAGCAATCAATTTCTGAACTTCTACACTATTAATTTTATTAAAACTTATTGCTTTTAAAATAGTCTTCGATTCGAAAAAGTCAGAAATTTACAAACATAAGTTATATCTTCAATATTTACTTTAATTTTTTTGTTGCAAACTTAAACTTTTTTTAATAGACATTTTATGTAAAAAAACTCAAATTTTAAACAAATTTAGAATTTTAATTAAAACTAAAGAATTGAGAGAAATTCTTTTAAATGTTCGTCATCATTAACTTTATTATATTACTTTTAAAATTTATTACTTATAAAGCTGTCGGCAATTCAAAAATCTCTTATAACGAAAACAAATTCTTAACAAGTTCGGTAAACTAATTGAAATTTCTAAATGTTATTAATTTTAATATAGATTTTTAATTTTAAGTTCGCAAGCCATTTGAAAACTTCTAACTTATGCCAACAGCTGTACCACAAACTAAAATAATACAAAGTAAATAAATTCATCAAAATATATTCACTGTAACATAAAAACAAAGGCAAATTTTCAACATTTTTTCAATCTTAGAAACATTAATTAAAGTTTATAAAAGTTTTATGCCATTAATAATTTTATTGCGGATTTTTACTTATAAAAAAATCGTCTGCACCTCGAAAATTCCGAACTTTGCTCAAACTAACAACTAAACAAATTTCAAAGTAAACAAAAACATTTCATACAACGCAGCCTTACTTAAGTGGTTTCTCTAAAATGTTTTATAATCATTTTAGTCTCCATTTCTATAAATATAGTGATGTAATAAATCGAAAGTAATGAAAATAATTTGTTAAAGTTACCTTTCAAACGATTTTTAGTGAAACGACACCACCGCCAGCTTCGTCACTTTCTCGAACCACATACTTTATATCGAGCATGAAATCAGGCAGAAGAGAGCAACTTCTGTTAGGGACGCTTTCTCAAAATAATCCGGTGCAGGAGTTCTTGAAGAGCAACAATATAAAAGAAAAAGAAAAAAGTTTCGAATCTTGAAGCGCAGAAGCTCCTTCGCTGTTCAGGCGGCGGCTCTCTTGTGGAAAAGGAATCATCGCGTCCTGGCGCTCCAAATCAGTCCAAAAGTGACGTCACCCACACGTGACTATAATTTTTTTTCACTTCTTTTCGGGATTACCGGATTTCTATCATCTTCTTGAATATGTTATATTTATTTAAGTTTTTCTCGGGACCACACGCACTTCCCTGGACGTTGATCCTGTTGATAACAAATTCGTTTATAACTCGAATTTGGAAATTACGATTATTTTCTAATATTTATGAATTAATTCATTTGTTATAAATGTATAGCACTGTAATATATTACAGTAAAATTTGTAGAAATGCTTTTTTTCTTTTCTAGCATCGGATTATTTTATATATTTCATGCAAACTTAAAATATATTTACAATTTTATTGTTATTCACATAGAAATGTGGAAGGCAAAGTCAGAAAATTTGATTTCTTTTAGCCCATATGACCTAACATTTAAATTTTAAGGAAAGAAAATAGCAATGTGGCAACTGGAAGAAAGTATTTATTTACCAAGTTTTACAATATTTATTTATCTATTTGAAATTTAAATTAGAATTGTTGATGAAACCTATTTAGCACACTTGATCTAATTATCTTTATTTTCCAATGTCTACAAGATATCTAAATTTCAAATCCTTTTCTTACGTATTTATGGTTCTTGGTAAATAGACGGTGTTCTTCGTTATAATAAAGAGTTAGCACACTGGCCCTGTTCAACAGTTCGAGCGTTCGATTCCCACTTCGGTTTTTGATGTTCGTAATGGTTCCACTTTAAACTGTAAGTTCACGTTAAATTAGCCGTCATGTATAAAAAGTAACTAACCAAACTTCCATTCTTAACAGAACGTAGAGGGGAGTTCAATAGTAGTAGCTATTATAAGACTTTAAGGCATCCACAGTGCATTCGCCTTCCGGTTTTTATAGCAGGGCATATTCTCAATTCACAAGGGAGAAAACCCGGAAAACTTCTAAGCATCTTCTTCATACTCCAACAGATTATGCAGAAATCACACTGCCATTTAGAAAGATCTCAAATTATGCAGTTTGCAATGTACCCAAATTAAAAATTCAAATTTAAATTGCGAATTATAAAACTTTATGAGTAATCAAACAATTCAAGACCTGTCTATATAACGGAGTTTACCATCAACATTCAATTATCAGTTGAAACTATAAATATTTGTGATTGAATATTTACAAAAAGTACAATTCCGTTTGAAAAAGAATTAAAGTATTGGCACTTTTTCTTCAAGTGGAAGTAAAAATAAACAAAATATTTTTATGCTATGTAATAATGTGCACGAACTATAGTATACTATATATTTTATTTATTTGCTACTAAACGATCATTTTGGCATATGTACCCTAATTAGACCGGGGCCTAAAGTTTAAATTGGATTCTGAACCCCTAGAAACATCTATTACTGAAGTGAGAATCAAACTTGCAAACCATTAAACCAATGACTTGGAGTGGATTATGTTACTATTATTCTCAGCGTGTACATAAAAAATAAAGTTTGAACCAATAAAAATAAATGTTTTTATTGAATACGATAATTAATATAAAATATTTCTATAATGCAGAACTTAGAACTATTTCATATTAATCCATTGTTAACGATCTGCTGAGTCATATCTTTGTGTAAAAATCTATAAATTAATTAATGAATATTCCAGTCTTAATACTGCAGCTAGAATCGAGAGAGTTACAGATCAATTCTGGCTTTTTAATTAAAAAAATGTGTCTGGTAATGCCTATATAATTACCCTATATATAAATACACCTTGAATAAAATGCTCTTAAAATCGATCTATTCGTTGGATTGATATTTGAAAACATGTAAAATATATACTTTTACATATTTTCAAATATCAGTCCACAAATAATAAAAATTCAGTCCACAAATAACTCAATTTCAATGTAAATTTTTATTGTTTTATAAAAACATGTTTTTTTTCCCAGTGTTATTCGTTCTTTTTTTTAATTTTTATATTAACTAAGTTCAAATAATTTTTTTAAGATTATGATTTTCCTGTAGAAATATCGATAGTAGATTGTTGAATTTTTTTTTCAAGAATATATGGGTTATTTGGAATAACATTATACACTTTTAGTGTTTTTACATTAATTATTATTTCTGAAATGTTATAAAAATATAACAGTACTTAAAGGCTTTGTTCCTATACCAATAGCATAAGATAATCGCATTTGTATACTCTTTTAATGTGAAAGATATTTATTTTTGCAAATTTAGGTAAGATTGCATACAATATGTAACAGTGTTTGCAAAATTCTTTATTTTATATTATGATAAATATTCGCACAAAACTCTTTTTTTACTCACTTTATTTTTCTTTTAATTATTGCTTTAAATTTTCATTTATTGTGCATAATTGCGCTACGTTTCCGGTGCATATGTCTACCGACTCTTCCATTTAAAGTCATATGATTGAACCAATAAAAAATCACTTACATGTTAATTAAATTAATGAATTTCTTGAAATAATTTTCCCCACTTCTTAATTTATTCCAAGTATAGAATAATATGTAGCATTTATTTGATCAATTGTAGTCAACCACTTTTATAAGTTTCAAGCATAACCAATGCAAAGGCTCATTTTTTAGGAAATATTCTTTCACCAAAAATTAACCAAAAAACTCTTTATTTACCATGGATGTTAGTGTGGCTCATGAAAAATATTTGAAAAATGGCATTGCCACGTAATCCTGAATAGCGTACTTTGGTTTAAACTAACTTTAAAAAAATACTTGTTTTTGTTTCTAATGTCACTTGGCAACGACAAGCCCGCCCGTCAAGAGACTAGGACAGGGATGGGCAAACTGCGGCCCGCCGGAAGGTTCTATCCGGACTGCAGATAGAATTTTAATTTGCCGGTCAGAGGCAAATTAAAAGAAATATTCATATATTATATATCCATCTTCTTTTCTACTTTGTTTAAATATTATATTTTTTCCTCCTTTTTTTTTTAAAGAGCTGGTAATCTGTTTACATTCTCTATTTTTGTAATACAAAACATAAATCGAAGGAAATAGCAAACACAGGCAGTTTTCAATCGGTAAAGTGTTAAAAGCGGAAGTTATTTGTTAGTTATAGCTATAGATTGGCGCCAACAAGCATTATCTTTTTCTTGTGGAGCAGACATATGGGAATTCAATATAGGTGAATTAGACCTCACATGTGGCAGACTGCGCATTTTAAGCTTCATCTAGCGGCTTTTTCTTTTGGCGCAAGTTCTAATATTGATTGCGTGTTGAAAGATTGTGGACATATGGTGTCATTGTGAATAGTGTGGTGAAATTATTAAAAGTATAGGATAGCTAGTGCTTGTTTGGGTTATTCGTAAAATATTTCAACCCCAAAATGGCTAATAACAAACGTAAAGTTGATTCAGAGTGCCGCGCTTTTAATGATGAATGGACATGAAAATATATTTTTTTCAGTTGTAAAAGATAAACCAGTGTGTCTTATCTGCAATGAAGCTGTAGCAGTCTTCAAAGAATATAACATTTCCCGTCATTTCACATCTAAGCATAAGAATTCCAATTACGAAGCAATGTCCGAATATGAAAAAAAAATGCAGAAAGTCTTTGTAAAAAATTATCAGGCCGGCAAAATGTTTTCAAGAAGGTAAACAGTATTCAAGAAGCAGCTACACATGCAAGTTACATTGTAGCATACAATACTGCTAAAAATAATAAAGCTCTCAGTTATGGGGAGTTCGTTAAACAATGCATGCCCCAAGCTTGTGATGTTTTATGTCCAGACAAGAAAAATAATTTTGAGACTGTAAGATTATCTCGAAAAACAATGACTTCTCGAATAGAATCCATCGATAAAAATTTGGCATCACAATTAGAGTTAAAGATTGGCCAGTTTAAATTTTGTTCCATAGCTATGGATGAAAGCACTGATATAAATGATACTGCTCAATTAGTATTATTTATAAGAGGTGTTGATGAGAACTTTGAAATTATTGAGGAACTGGCATGCATGCGTTCTTTAAAGGGAACTACAAAGGGATATGATATTTTTCGTGAATTTCAGGAAGGGCTTTTAACTTTGAAAGTGCCTATAACAAATGTATGTAATATTACGACCGATGGAGCACCAAATAGACAAGAAAAAATCTGAATTTCTTGGATTCTTTAATCAAAACTATCTCGGGAACAATGTTGTTTTTCTGCATTGTGTTATACATCAAGATGCTCTGTGTAAATCTGCATTGAATATGAAACCCGTGTTTGATACAGTCGTGAAGCTAGTAAATACTATTCGATCTCGTGGGCACAGGCAATTTCGAGATTTTCTTCAGTCAGTGCAATCTGAATACTCTGATATACTGTATTACACGAAAGTAAGGTGACTAGGCGAATGAAGTCAGAGGGAAAGCGTCTTCCGTTTTTGAATAGAACACCCTCATACCAAAGTGGAAGTACGACTTTTGGCTCATAGATGGCAGCACCATCTGAACCTTCCAAATTGAAAAAAGTGTGAGCACGGGGAAAGCGTCTTCCAATTTAGAGATTGAAACCACAGAAGAACCACAGCCTGGCTCCAACCACTCCCAGAGGTATTAATTTGGAATGGGAACATGGAGGACATTGCAACCCGACAGATTTTACGTGCCCCAGTCGCCATTAGTGAACACGATGGATCTTCGACTAAGCCGGGATTCGAACTCACAACCTTTTGGTGACGAGAACGACGCCCTAACCAACCAGGCCACCGCAGCCTCCAAAAAGTACTTAAATGTAATTCAATTAATGTATATCTTGGAGAGAATTTGTTACTCTGAAAGTACTCAAGATATTAGCTTTGTTATAGGATATTTAGATGAATTGTGGTCTATTCTACTTGAAGAATGCATAGATTATCATGAGAAATGGCCAAAATTTTAAAATGGGTAATTGTATTAGAAACCAATTAGGTAAAATAATTACCCTTTGAGTACTGAATTATTTGGAAGATTTTTATATCCATGGGATGATTTTAATATGTCACTACATCACCACCGGTTGTTGCACTTGCTTCTTCAATTCAAGCGAAGTGTAAGACTCGTCCACCATAACTTTGCCCAAGTAAGTAGATGACGAGTCTCACTCGTCAAATGTACCCAAAGGGTTAAAAACTAATAAGGTGTTCATATAAGATGAGCGAATATATGATTCCAATAAAGAAAAAGGGTTAGACTATACTTTAGGGGGCCGCTTTGATTCTCGCCAAGTTGTGATTGCGATTGATTGCCAAGCTGCCTAAAGCCGAATAATGTTCTGATTGGTTTAGATCCAGTCGAGGCTCTGATTGGTTTATCTTCCTTAGAATTTTGAAAATCTAACGGACGTTGCGTTATTTTTGAATATTCAACTATACCTGTTAGCACTGTAATCAGCACAAACAGGAATGGTGCCAAACAAATCGCCAAGTTCGCCAAAGGGCACCCTAAAGTATAGTTTTACTATCAAAAGTATGGGTAGTGATGGCCAGAATTTCCATTGTACTTCAAAAAGCAAATAGGTATTCATTCATATAAGATGAACTAATATGTAAATCCAATAAAATTACTAAGTGCTATTAGCAATGGCTAAAATTTTTAAAAAATGGATTCTATTGAACATCAATAAAGTGAATATTAAAAACTAATGATGTGATCATATAAGTAAATAAAGTGACTGAGTTCAATGAGTTTAACCAATAAGGCGCCTAAAGACAATAGAATAACTAAAGTGAGACAATAAACTCAAGTAATAAGAAGAGAATATGTACAGAGTTGTAAATATCAAATCTATACATAATCTCTATTAAATATCTGTACATCAGAAACTAAGGAAAGAGAAAAAAATATGTACCGCCCTTGCGTTAAACTCAATTCCTACTTAGGTCAACAAAGATAAAATTTTATTTGTTATTTTTTAAAATTCGCACTAACCGTTTGTGAAGAAAGGGCTGATGCGGTTATTCTAGTTTGTTTCTTTAGTTAATTGCTTCGATTATTTTCATGTTTCAGTGTTTCAACGAGAATCGATCTTAAAAAGTGAAGATTATAAGTCGACGCTCTACCAACTTTATCATTGCGAGACAAATTCTTCATTTCACTATATTGCAGAAAGCCCTTTATAAATAATTTTCAATCATTACTTTATATTAGAAAAATCACTCTCTCTCACACATATGAACTTTCCATCTCGATCACTAATTTTTTTCGAAATTACAAAGCTGAATCCTCAAAGGAAGTAAAATAAACTTCCATTTACATGATAATAAAAATAAATAAATATAAGAATGTAAGAAATGTAAAGATACGAGATAGTAACTGATGATGCCAATAGATGGCGCTACTACACAATAATGTATTTTTCTTCCGGAAAAAACTAAAGCTAATTCATTGAATTAAATTAATATTTAAAGAAACTGTATTAATATCAAACATCATCCACTACATGTTTAAAAAATATATTTTAATTTGAGTGGATAAATAAAAAGTATTTTATTTTGAACAAGATTATATATAAATAGAGAGAGAGAGAATGTTTGCGAATTAATAGTAGGAATTAAAAAAACTATATTCAGTATATTTTCAAGTGTCGGCTAATTACTTCAAATGAAACAATTAAATTAATTAGATAAAAGTTATTTTTTTGCATTAAGTTATTTAATTTTGCATAGGATTCCTTTCGTTATCGTAATCTTCTTTTTTTTTTTTTTCGCGTGTTTTCCAGCGATCATATCGTATTAAAATATTTTCATTCAGTTATCTTTATTTGCATTTACTGAAGTTATAAATTAAATTTCAAGTTTCTAATTTTGTTGTTCATTAAATTGGAGAAATCAGTAATAATTTCAGTAATAATACAGGGGTAGTTATAAGGTTGGCCATATAATTGACCTAAATAACTTCATATAAGACAAATACTTGCAATAATAGTTTAAAATGTATGAAAATTACCCAGAAAATTTTTCATTAATTTAATTACCTTTAATTTTAAATCTGTGGAATCGTGTTGTTACAAGTGATTAAGAGAAAATGACTGTATTTTTTTTTTTTTTTTTTGGTGTTGGTTCTATGCTTCTATCAATAGACGACATAGTTGTGACGTCATATCCAGCAACTGTTTCCAAACATTTGCTGTTAAGCGCCATTTATCATTGAAACTGCCATAGACTTCGGTGATAGATTTTTAAATTGTCATTTTTGAAATTGATATTCATTATTAAAGGATAACGAGTTTGCCAAAACTTTTAACCTTTTGTTTGCTTAACCTTTGATTCTCGCCAAATTGCAGCTTGGTGACCAAATTGTCACCAAGCTGGGCAAAATCCAATCGTATTCTGGTTGCAAATGAACAATTTATTGTTCTATGCCAACAAAAATCACCAATAAAATCGATAGCCAAACAAAAATCTCCAAGTTTGTCAAGAAGGCACTCTTAAATACAATATTAAATAAATGTTTACATTGTATTTGTTTGGAAACAGTTGTGGATATGACGTCACACTAATGTCGTCAATTGCGAAATAAATCCTTTGATCTAGTTTTCTAATACTTTTATAAGTTCTATTTAAGCAGTTCATACATAGATGAAAACTATAAACATCACCATCTGCCTCAAAAATAATATATATATATATATATATATATATATAGTGTTTATTGTAGAAATTATTATTTCTGCACAAGCAGACACACTACTATCACCAAAATTTGCGTCACCATCAAAATCACTATCACTGCCACTTCCTTCTTGAACGGAATTGCTCAAACCTCTACCGAAACTGTTTGGATGCTTGCAAGTTTATCATCAAAATAAATGAAGTCTTTCACTTCTCAATCTATTTGCAATTTCTCCCAGGCAAAAATAAGATCATTATCTTCTTCTTCTTTACTTACTTTTTCCTCGTGGGTTTGGAAGAAACCAGCTTTTCTGAAGCCATTGCTTATGATGTAGTAACTAACATCCTCCCATGCCTTTGCACTATAATGCAAGGCATTCAGGACAGATATTTTGAATGTCCTTCCCTGACTCCATCAACCTAATAATCTCTGAACAACATTTTTTTCTGTAGAAAGTTATTAAGGAAAAATATCATGGCATTCACAGATTCATTATGGTTTCAAAAACGTAAATGGTGGGTGCAGGGCATTACTTCCATGTGTTGTTAAAGAACCCTGGTAAGTTTTAGTTTTAAAATATATTTATCAGAAATTATAGTGATATCCTCAATACCATATTTAAGGGCTAAGGAAAGTGGTCATTTTTAAGGTGTGCACATCTATTTTTGTGAAGAATAAATTTTATGGGAAACATAGAACTTAATCTGTGCAGATGAAATAAATGGTAATTAAACCCAAATATACTGTGCACCATGGATGAAATAATTATCAATAGAACTATCCTTCAAAAAATAGAAATCGTCACGAGAAGTAATGTAAAATATGTAATTTTAACTTAATTCAAAATACAGCATAGCTATAATTGATGAGATACATAAGTTAAAATGAGATTTTTGACACTACTTAATATATAAATAGTATTTATTTATTTACAGATAACTTTTCTATTGAATTTGCATTTTAACATGAGTAATATTATAAATAGAATGATAATATTAGGAAGAAGATAGTAATATTATGAAGAAGAATATGTACAGGACGAATAGATCTTCTTTCCATTTCAAATTTAATAAATTTAGAATTATATTAATTGTTTTGCATCTACAGATGGTACAGAATGCATGCACGGGCAATAGAAGAAGAATTAAGTCGTAAAATTCCGTTCACAATTTTAATCAACTTGGGCTGTAGAACCATTTCCAAAAAAATTGAAACACATTTAGAATGATACGCTAGTTCAAAAAAATAGGTACAACTAAATTCAAAAGCTCTTTTAAGATGCTTTGCCTGTTTAAATCTATTTTAGATATTAGTTTTAATATATAAATTTTTTTATACTATCCTTCTCTATCAGACTTTTAAACTATTTGGGGAAATGCTAAATTTTTTATAAAATAAAATTGTTCTATCTAAAAAACTGATAAAATTAAAAAATAAAGATTTTTAGCACCTTAATATGCATTCTTTTAGGTACAACGGAAGATAATTAAGTCAAATGATTTTATTCCCAGCGGATGGAAGTTTGACCAATGGAACGTAATTTCAAGATTTGATGCCACAACGAATCCCATGTAAAACCATAGGGTTGAATCTAACTCTGAACTATCTAACTTATAAATAAATTAATTAGTAAAAAAATTAATTAGAAAGTATTAGTACTCGCTTAAAAATAAAAAGTGCTTTAGAATAATTCTCCACTTTAAGAATATAGTTCAGGTATTAGTTTTTCATATCTTACAATATGGTTTTCTTTTGCAATAAAAGCATTTCTCTGTTTCAAAATCTAATAAAATGGGAAGCATAAAACTGGTATAACAGAATATTCCTAATACAAAAGATTTTGTTTGTCTCAGATGAAAGAGCTTTCAGTGAATATTCCACCTTTAAAAATATAGATGCTATTCCGTAATATTATGTCAAATCATATCACTGAACTATTACCAAGGTAACTCAAATACAGTGCTCAAAATAATTAAAGGATATTGTAAGTTTTATATAAAATAAAAACATTAGCGAATTTTTTTTTTTTTTTTTTTTTTTTTTTTTTTTTGCCGAAAATGGAAGAAGAGAGTCACAAATGCAAATTTTTCTGATTTTCAAACTGTGGAGTATGCTAATTTTGAGTTGGACGTCAAAAACGTCGCTTCAGCGGCAATGAATGAAATTTGACTTTCAACTGAATAAAAGACAATGAAGACAAGGATGATCAGCATTCAGTGACTGCTTTCTTTCCATGAGTACAATGTCTCAGCGAAGTCATTTAACCGATTCAGAAGCTTTTAGAGTTGCTGGTAGGTTAGAAGGGAACTAAACTCAAGCCGAAGTAGCACAAGCCATTGAAGTGTCACAAAGTGTGATTTCCAGGATCTGGAACGAATTTTTGGAGACTGGAAGTGCAGGCCGAAGACCAGGGCAAAGTCGTAGACGGGCAACAATGAAGATCATTATTTAGTGTTAACGGTTCGGAGACACCGAAATATGAACGCTATTCTTCTCCAACAACACCTTCGCTCGGCTCCTGACACCACGGTTTCAACTCAGATGTTCTTTTTTCGCAATGTTCTTTTTTTGACGAGTCCCGTTTTTTCTGTTCATCCTGATAATAGGTGTATTTTCCTCTGGAAGGACCATGGCAGTAGGAATAATCCTGCGTTCGTGCACGAAAGTGTCATATTTGGCAGTGGGGGAGTGTTGGTGTATAAAGCGTCTCCATTGACGGGCGCACAGACCTTTATATCATTCGAGATGGACTTCTGACTGGTTGACGATATAGGGATGAGATCCTCAGACCTATTGTAGTCCCTTACGCTGCAGCAATCGAAGATGACTTAATTTTAATGGACAAATAACTGCGGGCCACATTTTGCTAACCTAGTGGAGGATTTCCTGTTCGATGAAGAAATCGTACGAATGGAATGGTCAGCGTATTCTCCTGACATGAATCCAAGAGAGTGCGTTTGGGATGCTCTAGGTAGATGAGTTGCTGGCCACCAACCACAAACTTTCCAAGAACTGGAAAGAGCTCTTCTCGAAGAGTGGGACAGAATACCACAACTCGTGATTAATGGCCTCATTGACTCCATGCCTCAAAGGTGTTCAACGTTGCTCGTCGTCCGTGGAAACCCTACCCCCTACTGAAAATGATTTCCTTTGAAGAAAACATCTTTTATTTCTTTCTCATATGCACAAATTGTGTTTTTTTTTCTTTTGTACGCAAAGGCGCAATAAAATGCATTTTTTTCTGCCAAACATGCGTAATTTATTCTCAAATAAACTACTACGTCTGTCGACCATGTATCAATCAGCTAAAATGTTTCCCAGCCGCAAGATCCACCTAAAACCGCAATATCCTTTAATTGTTTTGAGCAGTGTATAATGTGATTCACCTGGATGAGAGACAAACACTTTTAAAAGGCAAAGTTTGTTGCAAAGTTATTCTCAAGCATTCCTGTTATATAAGCATATGCATTTATTTAAATTAAGTTGCCCATTTCTTAAACGGCGCTCCTTCAAAAATCGATTGAGTAAAAAACATAGAATTTGGTATATAGCCCCTGTAAATGCAATAGAATATGTACATAGGTAAAAAAATTTAGATTGCTATGCAAAAAAATATAGTTAGTAGTACTCATGGCAAAATTTGAACTTTCTGGTTACACACATAATCACATTTATAAATTCCTTCAGTCCAACTTACATACAACATTAATAAAACAAAAAATTTAATTAATTTCTTCTTTGCGTTTATTTCGCTACCTGAGACTGCTTAATGTATAGACTCATAATGCAGTATTTTTCTTGAAATATGGCCAATTATCTTTAATTACTTGTTGACATGACAAGTGTTCCTTTTAATAATTGAGCGTCTCTCTTTCCAAAAAGCTGATAGAGCAAGAAACACAAAACTCGGTGGAAAGCCTTGGCAGATGCAACAGACGATAACTAAAAGACGATTTCCTTTACCGGGTTGGGAGCAGAGCCAATAAAATCCACTGACTTGAAAACAAAGTTATTACTGTATAACACCATACGAAACTACACGGATGAATCTAACTAAAAAAATGACTTAAATGTTATGAAATTAATGGGTTTCCCTTAGGGTCGTTTTGAGATCTTGAATCGATATTAGTTTTAAAATACATTTTAATATATTGATTATTTATTGGTTGAATTATGCCTAACCCACCCTATTGGGTTTATGTATCATTAAAAGAAATCACAAATTATTTCAATAGGTTCATCCATCTAAATATTACGTTGATGAAAAAGTCCATTATTTTTTCGTTAGGCATCTGTAGTGATCGATTTCTCGTAAGGTATCAATCAAACAATTTGAGATTTTGCTAGTAGGAAAGATAACATTTGATGCTAATTCTTTTGCTATTTTTTGTTTGATTTATTCAGTTGTGAGTCAAAAGCTTTCAAAAAATGGAAGATGACAAGCAGGAAATTCTATATATTTTAGTTTTCCTTTTATAATTGTGAAAATCTTAGCCAGGTGGCTAAAATCGTAAAAGGTGTTTAACGTCCCTATACTGTAACAGCCTGTTACGAGCAATTTTGGTTTCGTTGATTCCGTTCAGGTATTTTTGATGTTAAAGATACCCTTCGCATGGATGCAGCATCGTCGAAAATGTTGATAAAATAAGAAAAATTATCGAAATTGACAACATGTTAGCAGTTGTCACTTCGCTCAGGACTTATAAAATCTACCTTAAAAAGTTTTAAACCTTTTCACAAAGTGAACTCGAAACAAGTTATATAAAGTTCACAGAAATATAATGGATTTATTTTTCTCCAACTTAATATTTATTTCTAAACTAAAATGTAGAAAACATAAAAGTTTAGAAAACCGCTCTCCATGTTCAATGGAAGAGATAAATAAGCCAAAATATTTTTCACCGTGGTTGTAAGTTTGGCCAGAAAAACTCATTTCTGAAAAACGTTGACAATTTCGTGTAATTTCATGTAAAATCATGTGCTTTAATATATATATCACAGGTGATTTCGTAAATTTGTAATTTTGATGTATTTCATTCCTCTTTTCCAAACTATGCTGCAAACTTAAGTTTTAATATATAAATGCTTACAAAATTATTTTTATTGCAAAATTAATTAAACATTCTTGTTGGAAATACAAGCATTTACAACAAATTGCAAATTTGGTGAAAATGCGCTTTAGGTCCCCTACTTGGCGCGTTTGGCGAAAATGTGCTATGGGTCCCCTACTTGGCGCGTTTTCAAAAACACTGTTGCCATGGTGAAAATGGAATACAGTTTTTAACGATTTTAAAATTGCTAGGGTAATTAAAGCCAAAACAATGTTTTTTTCACAAATTGTATAACAAAAAGATACTGAAATATTAATAAATATCATGATATTCTATAAAATGAATCAATAAAAGTACACTAAAACAAGTAAATTTCCACATACCTGAGAATCCTTTAAATTCAAGCTCTCTAACTTGTGTTCTACAAAACCAAACAAATTCATCACTTTTATCATTCTTCATCTTCAAACTCATTTG
>JAPDSC010024733.1:0-15688 GCA_026290005.1 Latrodectus geometricus
TATATACATAATACTTTTTTCTATTTCCATTCATCATTCTATTTTCATTTTAGTTAATTGAAAATTATAAAAATTATTTTTTTCTGCTGATTGTATAATATTTTTTCTTATTTGTTAAGCTTTAAACCGTAGATCCGAGTTGAATTAGCCCACGTGCACAGAGCGGAAAGCAAAGCAAACATGTTCACCAAAAGTTCTCAATGAAAAATTCATTTATTTTAAGTGATCGTACTAATTTGTTCAAAATACCGCTTTAAGACCTATGAATAATATATTGCACCCTGTTTTTGAGCTCTTTGTTGTCAATTGTAACTTTCTTAGCTGGACGAGAAAAGTTTCCCACAACCGCTTGCATTAAACTGTTGTTTTAACCGAAATAAAAATAACTTTGTCTCAGTGGTCTTTACAATTTGTTCCTCTTCATCGGAAACAGCATTTAAACGTTTCTAATTTTATCTTCTACTTGTTCGAGCGAAAAATAATTAAGGCGGAATTAAATTTTAAGAACTTACACTGTATTGATAAAACTTTATTATACAATCTTAAATGTTTGTTGGGTAGCAGGACTTTTCTTAAAAGACCAAGTTTTGTATAAGTCATTTTTATTTAATTCAGAAAAGTATAGTAAAAATATATCATAAACGAAGGAAAACTGGATTCATAAAAGTAATTATCTTTATTAAACCAAAAATTTTACCTTAACCACAAAGAAAGTAAAAACAGAAATTACAGATTTTTTAAAAAAAAATCTAATCGGGAACTTCTTTATTTTAATGCCCTTATAATTGGAATTTGGTGCCGAACCTGTCTAGTGGTTAGCATAACTGACTACGGATGGGGAGGACCTGGGTTCGAATCGCGGCTCGGATTTACTTTCTCTTCCTATGTGTTTCTTGTCCGTTCTCCTGATGATGGATGATTGAGGCCCGCCCTATAAACGGGTTTGTGGTGGTGTGACGAAGGTAATGCTACTCACCTCCGTGACTTGGTTCACAGGTGCCCACCAGATAACGATAAATGAGTTGCATTTTCAGGCCTTGTCGTGGCTAAAAAAGAGTTATTCATCCAATGCCTACCATTGAAAAAAAATAATAATTGGAATGTCGCTGATATCTTGTATGAGTTAGTTTACATAAGAAATGTGTTTATAGTGAGGATGCTATTTGTGCTTAGAGAGTCTTCATAATTTTACAAATACTTGTATTGGTGTATTAAAACTAACTTTTCCTGATTTCATTCTAGGGAATCTTCAAGATTCCCTATAATGGGTTATGATTAATTCGAGTTGCTGGAGAACTTCCTTTTTCGCCATTGTTTCAAGTCTAAGGTCCACAATCTTTTCAGAAAATGGGCAGCTGCTTTCAATTAAATAAATTATTCTTATCTTACATATTAAATTTATAAGTCAAATTTTCGTTTGTCATGTAATTTTATTAGATATATGCTTTTTTTGTGATTTATCACAAGGTTTGCGAAAATTAAACACTACTTAATCGTTCGTAGATTTCAAACATTGAAATAAATACCCTTTAAGCTTTTATTTATCAAAATATTATCTGCCAAGGGTGTTGGATTTTTTTAATGGATTTTAAAACTATACTCAATAAGGATAATATTATAACGATGGACTCAACTCTAATAACCTTTAATTTTCATGGTTTTTAAAGAATTCAATTATATTATTTATGCTCCATTAGATATGCTGAATTTCAACCAAATTATTATCATATCATCAATAATACATTTTATACTTGTCAATTAATACTATATGTAACGTTTTTTTTTTATAGTTTAATAACAATTTCCTTTAAAGTAATTGATTACAAGCTTAAAAGAATTCTAAAATACACTTGGTAATGAATGTTTAACAAGTAATGCGAAGTCTTAAACCCAATTTTTATGACATTTTAATAAATGTATAGAAATTTATTAAACTCTAAAAGAAATTTCAGGGAAAAGAAGTTTTCATACCGCTTAGGAAAATTATGATTTTTTTCTCAAAGTTCATTGATTAAAATGCAGAATGTGACCTTGCAAAACCTTATAAAGTCAACGCAATAAATATGATTACATCTTTTTTCCTTGTGTATGAGCTGAAAGTGCCCTCCTCCTACCTCACCACATGTTTGCACGATTGAGAAGATTTATATAAATTCTTGTCAGTTCTTGTGTTTTGATGTTGATAACATTCTGGATCTTAATCTTGAGTTCTTCAATTGTGTGTGATTTTGAAGTGATCGAGGAGACCAGACAGGTCAAGACGATGCATCCTACCAGAAGTGCTTAAAATGGTTAGCTGAGCATTAGTCTCACTTCCAACAATTTCCCTGGTCACTGCAGAGCCCGGATTTTAATGCCATAGAAAAAGGTGGAAGAAGAAGCACATACCACCATACTCTCCTCTTTCATCTAATTTCCAAGATATGGGAAGCTATAAGGTACACCAGGGACAAAAATCCAAGCAGATTCAACGCACGAACCAATAAATTTGTGAAATGTAGTCCAATAAAATATTGTTGAGTTTTTAAGTAATTGACAGTGTATATACGTAACACTTAATTTCAAATCAAGGACATATGGCTTCAAGATTGAATTCTCTTTTGATAAAACAAAATTTCTAATAGCTAAGGTACAACTCGGGCCACAAATTCTTTTGGGTGACCATAGACTAAAAAAGGCAGAGACCATCAAATTGCTGGGCATCACATTCGATAAAAAAATTAAATTTCAAGTCTTGTATCATAACACAGAGAATTAAAGCCATTCAATACTATGAAAAATTCAAGAATTACCGATGGAGATACTCAAATAAATCCCGAACATTATTAAAACAAAACTTTTGTGAAAAAATGAGCTTATATAGAGCAGCAATTTATGGAATCTCACTCTCTGAAAAAATATCCATAAAGCGGAATTCAATGCAGAGAAAATTTCGCATTACTCAAACTCAACACTTCAAAAGATAACGGAGATACTAACCATTTAACCTTACAATAGAAGCAAAATTCATTCAATTTACACATGGCCAAATTTCCTACCTTTGTCCTCCTCTCCCAACACTGTCCGACAATGAAGTGAAAACAGATTTCATTTAAGGAGATAACCAATATTTTAACATTTCAAGAGGACAAAATCATCCTCACCAATGGATTGAAAATAGTTAACGTAGTAAGCGCAGCAGTAGCCTCTTTCGCCAGCGATGGCTACGCATGAGTATGGCAGACAAAGCTCAGAGGCAAAAATTCCGTCCATCAGCCCAAAACTCTAGCTTTAAAAAAGGCCGTTAAACAAGGTAAGCAACATATATCTCCGGTCATAATTTGGTCCGATAGCCAAATTCGTACTAAATCAATTCTGATATATAACAACAAATGCCATATAATGATATCCATTTAGAATGATTTTTTTTCTCATCAGGAAACGAAAACGTTGATTAAGTTGTTAAAATGTAACCATTTTGATGGACTAACCACAATGAAACTCTTCCCACGATGCTCAACAGAAGCTACCCTCACAAACTGAGCTATAAAAAATTGACAAAAAGACTGGATCTATGGTAATACGGCCTGTATTACCATTGATGAATAGTAACATTAAGCTTGAAATCGAAGATGGAACGGCCTCTTCGATCTACAGCCTAATGTTTCTATGTATCCCCTACATAATATCTTCTCTAAGAACACGAGATATTTACCCTCACCGGCCATGGAACCACCTTTAGCCGATTTAAACGCTTTAATACAGCTTCATTCCTTTACTGCAGATATGGAAAAGAAGAAAACTTTCACTACTCGACAACATGTCCACTTACAACATCGTATCATTTGGCAGTTCCATCATCTAAATGGGAGACTAATGGAAAGAGAAAGTCATGAAAAATTAACATTCCAGACCAACACACTAATGGACTTTCTAACTGAACGTTATCAACTCTTCTCCTGGTTGAAAACAAAAGAAATTTAGCCTACAAAAAAAGATCTAGGCCTTACCTTCAATGAAATTCCCAGAAAAACCAAATATCTTTTTTAGGATCTACAATTAAAGAACTACAGACGCGAGCCGCTTCAAAATTTGATTATTTAAAACCAAAAGCTTTTGTACATTTAAAATGGACAATTTATTTGTATTCCTATAATTACAATTTCAGATGTAACACCAGTTATTTTTACCTTTCATAACTCTTGCAAATTTTTTTTGTTTTATTTATTGTTGATTTTCATTTATATTTTGTTTAAATGCCCCATATTAATTTAAAAAAAAAAAAAAAAAAACACCTCAAATAAATTCTCCAAGGGACCTTTACCTAAACTGGTAAAGCTCAGTCTAAGCTAGGCACACTGAGTCTGTTGGCGTAAAAATATAGAAACCATACACTGAAATCTTTATTAAAAATACTGATCTCTTTGGGTAAATATTTGTCCTGAAAAATTAATTGTGTGATTACAGATTTCACAAGCTATAATTATATTATTCAATGCTCCTTCATGTGTTTTTCAAATCTTATATTTCATCCTTTAACTGCGAAAATATCTATGCAACAGCTAAGAGGAGATTAATATTTATTATTTTTCATAAGATTGATTAAATAAATATTTCAGTTATTTAGAATATCAGGGAAAGAAAAAGAAATAACTTAAAATATTAAAATATATTAAACCTTTGTGATAAGTTGTAAAATAAATACAAAAAAAAAAAAAAAAAAAAAAAAAAAACTAAAATAAATTGTTAAGAGATTATTTTCTAAGTTTGTAATATACCAATTCATTATTTTCATATTCATTTTTAAAGTAATAATGCTAATATAAGAAAAGAAGATCCTAATTTTTTTCTATAATTTTAGACATGAATTTCATATGGATAGTTTTGATAATACTCAAAAAAGTACTTACAAAGTATTGAAAAATAATGTAATAATTATCGGGCTTAAGAATAATCGTCAAGGAAAAGCAAATAAATCATCAAAAAGATCCGAAATGCTTAAGACGATTGTACTTAAGAAGATTGTTAAGAATAATCGTTTTTTAAGTGTATCATTTTCTATGAAGGTAATAAAGATAATGGAATTTATATTTCACATAAGTAATGTTAAGACATCTTCTTCAAGCAATGCTGAAACATTGTATTATAACAATTAATCTTTTAAAGCTTATTTAATAGAAATGTACTGTAAAAAATACAATAATAAGCTCTTGTGAAATGTCAGAAATTTGTTTAGTGATGAAAATTTTATTTTAGTCTCAAACATTGATCAAAATACTCTTAATTATCAAAACCAACTATCGAATATTTCATGAGGTGTCATCTGAAATTTGCAGCCAATGTAATAGTGATAGCTTGTGTTACGGGAGGGAGAAGCTTAAAAATTTTACTGTACCTAAAAATATGGCGCAAGGCCTAACTCTCGCTTAATTCTCAAAGTTTAACGTTTTCATGAAAACCAATATAAATAAGAACAAAATGAAGAATAGAATCTTAAAGCTGTTTAACCTAAAAATATTCTAATAATTAACAAGAGTAACTTATATAATTTGTGAGGAAAATGTTTTCTAGAGTAAAAGGGTAATCGTGACAGTTTAATGGCGAATCCAATAACATTACATGGCTGGCTTCATCAAATACTGTAAAGAGAATAATAATATTTACTCAACCATACTAAAATTAAAACATGACGGAGGAAAATTACTTTCTTTTATATTAGCTTCATACAAGAACATTCAATGGAATATAGTTTACACAATTTTGAAACTTCATATAATGAACATACATTTACATTTCAAGTTTTATTTAGAAAAATCATTCAGGGTAAAATAGTTCAATATTCCTTAATAAAAAAAGAAAAGGAAAATAAACAAGAATAATGAAAAAGAAATTACAGAATCAAAGACATCGCTGAAATCCGTTTTTAAAGAAAAAGCCTGGACAAGTAAAATTCCAACATCGCAATGTTGAATTTCACGCCAAGTCAGTGAAGGTTCGAATGAAACCACTAGGACAAACTTCGCATTGCCAGGAGGGGAAAAAATAGAAACAAAACTTTAGAATAAAAAATTGTACCAGCAGTCGATATATAGAAAGCAGATGATATCAGAAACTGAAAAGATCAGCTGCACTTGCACAAAAATAAAAACAAACGATATAAAAACATGAAAGTGTCATAACACAGTTTGTATAACAGTATATGCGATCTGGTTACACAAATCCACATTATTACAATTAAAATATTATATGCCTTGAATTAAGAAATATTCTAAAATTTACCGAGAAACTCTAACACATTTCTTCTAATGATCGTCAGAAGATTTGGGTTAGGAAATTTTAAATTTTTTGCTTCAACATATTTATTATTCATTAACATTGATTTATTGTTCGTATTACATTCTATATAAGATAAAGAAACTTCTTTTATCAAATGCCTGAATTTGACAGAATCAGATTCAAGGTTAATCAAAAATGTGTTCCTCATTCCATCACATAGCTACTCATACTTTTCTTAATTTCATGCCATTTGGTGATGTTTTATAATAAAAAGATTATTGGCTACATGTGGTTTTGTCAACACGAAAAGCCAGTGAAAATATTGAGTAAATACAATTAAATTTAGTTCAAAAGGTTAAAAATAAATAAGTCACAATAAAATGGTTCACTAAGTGCAATATATTTCTCTTGAGGAATTTTTTAACCAATTAACACATAAGCATTCCCAATTTCAAGTGTTCCCAGTATCTCCAATTACCATTTTCTAAATATTATTTGTGTGAATTTGAATTTTCATTATTAACCAACATAAAAAAGGCTGAGACTGTTAAATGTAAAAGACGATGTGAGAGTAGCATTGTGTCATTTTTATGATTAAACATAAATGAAAATATCAAAAATCATCAAACTCAAATTTTTCGTTAAAGGTATTCTTATTATTGTGTAATTAATTGCTTAATAAACGAACTGTTGTTTTTCTAATTTTATATTATTTTATTTTATATTCAAAATTATTGTCGTAAGCTATTTTACACAATGCATAATAAGTAAGTAAGCAACTTCTAAACTTATCTTTTTCTTAGTGAGCGCTAATTTAAAAATCGTTAAAATAGCTTTAAGTTATTATTTCTTAGAATAAAATTTATAACATGCACATAGTATAGTAAAAGATAATTTTTATAGATATATAAAAGTTAACTGAGGCACACACACACAGGAATTTATTGATATTTAAAAATATATGGATTAAAGGAATCTATTTTTGTATTGAAATAGAGAACTGCTGATTTCTGTTATTATCTATCAGGCTGATCGCCTGGCCTTTCCCTAAGTGAACTCGTGGCTGAGAGAATTCATTTGGTAAAACAACTGATCTCATTGGATCCTACTTGGTTGAATTACAAACCGCAGTATTCATAGGTCAATGTGTATTGATTAATCACTGCCTTTTACCGTTTCCTCCGGGAAAATGTGTAAGTTTGGGAAAAGCGTTTAACAGTTTAAGTGTAAATCTCATAGCTTGACTGTTAAATGCAGTTGAATTTATAAACCGCTTAGTAATATCAGTATAAATGGGTTGTTATAAACATAGCTTAAAGAATTTTAAATAGTTAAAATATTGTATTTGATATAACCAGCATTTTCAATAAAGAATGTGACATATAACGGTGGATGTATACAATGCGAAGATTATCTTCTAATTTACATGTAATTATTTTCTAAATTCTTCAGCTAATGATTTGAAATAAAAAAGGTACTTCAATATTTCTTTCTTCAACAGTCAAAAATGACCAATATATATTATAATATTAGTTTGGTTGAGGAGAAATCTTTTATTTTTTCAGTCGGTGGCTGTAATTATCGATCTCTCGTAAAGTATCTATCAAATAATTTCAGATTTATGCTCGTTCGAAAGGTGACACTTCAAACTTAAAATTTCTTTTGCTGTTTTTTTGCGTGGTCCATTCAATTGTGAGTTACGAGATGCTTAAAATGGAAGTCAAGAAAGAGATAATTTAAATATATTTTCAGTTTTTCTTAGATAAAGACGAAAATGGAAGACTGAAGACTAAAATTGTGAAAGCTGTGTACGGTCGTCATACTGTAACAGCTAATTATATGCAATTTTTTGTTTGTCGATTCCGTTCTGGTATTTTTGTTGTTAAAGATGCGCACCACACTGGTATGCGTAGCGTTGAAAATGTCGATAAAATTGCAAAAATTTATAGTTGAATAGCATGTTATTAGTCTTAGCATCACCAAGGAGCTAAGCATCGGCCATAAAATAATTTTAAAATGTTTGCATAAAGCAAATTCGAAAACATGATAAATAAAGTCTTGAAATTCAAACAAAAATAATGAATTTCTTTTTCCCCAACCTAATATATTGAATTTTCATTCAAGTATGTGTGTGATTATCCCACTTAATTTGTCTTATGATAATTTTTCACCTATCATTAGTCAGCCATTTAAAAACCATAATTCCATTTTACATTTTCTACGGCATGAGTTAAGAATATCTGGTATACATGTGAGTTTTCCTTCAATTGATCTGGAAATTATTGTTTATCTACCAATAACTAGTAGTTTAGGTGTAATTGTTGTTTATCTACCAATAACTAGTAGTTTCATTCTCACGTTCTTTATGGCAATATCTAGCTTACATGTGAATACCTTTCTCAAGTTATTTTAAGTTAATTATCAATAACTAGCAGTTCAGTAATCATTTCTTCATTTTTTAGATTCCCATTGACTCAATTTTCAGCTTTCGACTTTGAAATAAAAAATAGAAAAGGCCGAACTCTAATTTAAAGGCTGTTATTATTTGTATAATCAAGAAAATCTCTATATTTTCCCTGTATTTTAACAATGTTTACAAGTTTGCATACTTTGGTATATGATGATATTTATCTAAAACAAGCGCTATTATAATCTAAGCTAATTTTTACTAATTTTAGCTAATTAAATTATTAATTAATTAGCTAAAATGTTAGCTATTACAAGCCAATTTTTCATGTTTTACATAAATAACTAGCTTAAATATTTAAAGAATTTATTTAATTATTTATTTTTGAAAATATGAACTTTAGAGCAACTTACTTACAATCATATGAGAAAACAAGATGTTGAGATATATGGTAAAAATTTGATTGAGTTGATATAAGAATTTACAGACTTCCTTTCAACAGTTCATAGGTTTAATTTATTGTCCTTGTATATTTATCATCCTCTTACAAAAAACATTCATTGTTCTTTTATAATAATCATCCTTTTACAATAGGACACTATCGTCCTTTTATGTTTATCATCATTTTACAAGAAGGTATTTAACGTCCTTTTTTGAACATGAGAGTAGTTTATCAACTTTTCCATATGGCGATAAATATTCTAAAATTAACCTATTACAGATTAGTTATAAGAACTTAGACAAACTTTAAGCGAATAAATTCTGTAATGAAATTAGTATAAAATAAAGAGAGAAAAGAAATTGAAAAGTGAGTAAATTTGTTGTTGTTACACATCCCTGAGATTAACAGAGCTAAATCAAGTCCATGAAACTGTAAGTCCAAAATCAAAAGTGTATTGTCAGTAAGGTCCTGCCATAAGAGGCTCAGACAAGCAAGAATGTGTTCAGGTGAAGCCTCCTCCAAACAACACTTGGTGCAGTCTTCAAATCGCGTGAGTAAATTTACACTATTTGAGTGGCTCACTTTACTTTTTGCGTTTTACATCTCCTAGAAACTGCATAAGCCATTTCTATACATTGAGTTCATAATTAACATCGTTTTGTTGTACATTTTATGACGCTCTTCCATAAACCGAATAATACTTTTCAAGGAAATACCTTCTCATTTATTAAAAATGTGAACAAGTTCTTTAAAATTGCCAGATTTTTTTACTTAATTTTATTTTTTTTTTCATTTTCTACAATATGAAAAATTAACAATTTTGTATGATACATTGTTGAAAGGTATTGCTTCATATAAATAAATGAACAGATCTAACGACTCATGAAATCTTAGATGAATAAACATATGCGCCTGTTTGTTGTGAGAGTAAATGCACATTAATTTTTAAATAGTGTACATTAGTTCTTCTTCTCATTACCCTTCGAAAATTTTGCATAAATTATCAGCATTCATTAATTTAAAGGAAAATGAGAAAAATGTCAGTTTAATGCTAATTGCTTACTTAAATTTAAAATGGTTATTTTTATTCATGATTTCAAGTATAATTTTCTTTTCTAAATAATGTGAATTTGAATAAAAATAAGAAAAATTTTAAAGTTATGTTCGAAATGGTAATTAGTAATTTATTTCGTTAGGAAGGCATATGAAAGAAACTCAGTTTATTCTCCTAATTAATGGTAAAGGCACTTTTTAATCGTGCTGCAACAAGCCTCGAGGCTAAGTGGGAAAATTGACTGCTCCAGTATTAATTTAGCGAGAGTCGATGAACAAAGGAGTTTTTTTTCCCCACTTCTTTTTTTTCCCTTCATTTACTGTATGTCTTTCTCAAGTATTTTTTTTTCAGACACCCATCGAACAAGCAATGTTGTGACGCATCGCCCCTTTCAACCGGATCATTTAAGCTCACACAACACTGTTTAACAAGCTGCTCTCAGCATATTAATTAGTTCAAGATTAATTTGTTTACGAGAATGAGACAGCGTTCTGACAAATGATTTCTTTTGGGTGAATCTTCAGAAGCTCTAGTGAGTGCGGTCAACTCACGTGGAAAGCAACATGACGTGGTTATTCTTCGAATGACATTTTATTGTGGTTGAGGGTTTTGTTCTAGATTCATTTTAATCAAGTGAGAGAAACTGTTCATCTGCTATTTCTAGCATTTCGAATTTGTTCTATCTGTTACTCTCATGCTGGGCTACTGTTTCAATTTTCTCTATAGTATGTGTGTTGCTTTATTCTATTTAGCTTACATTTTCCATTACTTGTTTTTACGGATAGTAAAATTGAGCAACCGAACCAACAAATCGTTTCGAACGTAATTATTCTTAGAGCAACATTTCATTTTGTTATATTGTTTTAGATTAATTTTAATCATGCGAAAAATGTTTTCTACTTCTAACACTTCAAATTTATTTTATTTCTACTAACTTTCTGAGTTGAAGTCACTATTTTTTTTACAAAATATAATCGTTACTTTATTCTGTTTGCTTATCGAGTTTGTCATCAACAATGAAATTCGGCAATCAAACACCTCTTGTCATTTGGAGCATGGTTTTCATTAGAACATTTAACGGTTTCGTTCTAGTCTATTTTAATAAGTGACAAATACAGTTCACCTACTCTTTCTAGCACTACATATTTATATTATAAGATACAGAGTACTATTGTCACGGTATTTTTTCAAAGTAACTTGTGAACAGTCGGCAGATGTTTTTAATTTAACATTTGCCAACTGTTCACAAGAAACTATGTTCACAGCAAAACGTTTTCAGCCAGCAAGTGGATCGGTCTTCGTAATTTGGAAACATGAACTAAGTAGAATATCCTCAGACTTAGCCGCAGAGGTATTATTTCGCTTGAAGGTTATTGTGACTATAACATATTGTACTTTCTCCATTCACCATTAGCGAACAAGACGGAACTTCGGTTGTCAAGTTCGGGATTTGAATTCAATCGCTTCCAATAATGAGAGCAAAAATCCCGAATAACCAGGCATCCATGCCACATAAAATTTTGTGATTTTTACAAATAATCTTATTGTGTAATTTTTACCAATAATCAAAAAAGAAATTTCACTCAAATAACTCACACAATATACATAAAAATTTTAATTTTCAATAATATTTTAACGATTATTTGTACTGTGGGTGATCTAGACTAGCCCTTAACGAAGGGCCAGCTGAAAAATAATAAAATTGCATACATTTCTGCAGTTAGTATGTTCGATTACCACCACCAGAGAGGATGTTTGTATTGGTTTAATATCTATTTTAAACTGTAGTCTTGGTAGAGTTAGCTAAATAAAAATGAAAGTAGAAAAATATAAACCATTAAGCACACTGATTGTGTGACTCATAGCTTATTGGAGTTTATTTGAAACTTCAAAACCAAAGGCACATGAAATGAAATTCTTGGGGGTTGTTGATATCTAAAATTATAAGTGAAATTGTTATAAAACAAATTAGTGAATTTGCGCAAAAGGTTAAATTAGAGTGTGATGAATAAATGAAAATCTTACTTAAAAATTGTAAACCTTTAATTTTTTTCAATTTATTCTACAATTGAAGAAAGTTGTCATTATGTATAAGATGAGTAGGAAGTGGAAGAAATGTTGCCACCTACATACCTAGTTATTAATATACTGGTGATTATTCAATCTACTTATAGAAACTTTTACACTTCTATTCAAAGAAATTATGAATACAGTTTTTCTTCCTTAGAAATAAGAAAATTCTACAAAATACGAAACAATAGAAAAAAAAATTAAATCTACTTAAAATCTAAACTTAGTTAACCTTTTTTTATAAAATTAACATTATAATATATAAATGAACAAAAAAATAAATTTCCAAATATAGCATTGTAATACGTAAGCATTTTATTATTTTCATCCGAATTAATTTCCCTCAACATTATTATTTCTTTTACAAAAGTAAACATTTTTTTAAAGAAAAGGTCATTTGATTTTTTTTATCATTCACCTACATATTCAAAACTATCAGATAGATAAGCTTAACTAACATTTAAGAACAAATTCCTTTTCTCACATATTTCTGATATTTTTGCGTTCTAATTATAATGTATACTATTCTAGTGTTTTTTTAATTTTGCTTTGTACTTATTCTATTCTATTCCAGAGTTGCATTAGTTTAATGCTTTTGTTTCTTATTATGATACTTGTCTTCTTTTTCCGTAATTTCTATTCTTATAACAAACTATAAAGTTTACTTTCATCTTTTACAAGAAATTTTATAACTTTATCATGATTTCGTATTTTTAATACACAAATCATTGTATTAACTGAAATTTTAAAATTTTTAGAGTGGCAACTAAATTAAGCTTCCTTTTTACTCAGTTTTTTGTTGTCAAATCTAAAATTTAAAAAGTTATAATCAGTCTTCAAAAATAGAAGTTACAACTAAGCAAATATGAAAGCAAGTGTTCAGCAAGATTAAGACAGAAGTATTTCATGCGATAAATATTCATTTATTTAGTCTAGCATTTACAAATTTATTTTAATTCATTGATTAATTTCCAATTTTAATTTTACATGAAATTACTTTAAAAAATCCTAAAGACGCGAGTCCAAAATTTTCATAAAATTAAGCCCATCCATTAAAAAAGAGGCAAATTATTTTTTAAATTATGCTGTTTAGAAAGTCCTCTTTTAAAAAAATCATAAAAAAGTACAAAAAAGGGGTAAAATATTTACATAAAATTTAATGATGTATGCAAAATATTAATCAAAAAAGTTTAATAATGATAAGAAAATATATAATGATATTACTATAAATAGTAATTACATTCAATTTTATACACCCTTTTACTTATCATATTTTACAAGAAATGTACAAAAATGGTATATAACAAGGTTATATTACTTATAAGCATTTATTTTATGAATAATATTATTTTATGTTTGAATAATATTTTAGAGTAAAACCGTAACGTTTTAAAAATATTATAATTGGTTTAATAGAAACATGTTTTAGACTTCTCTCGTTTTACAATGTACTCTCGGGAATTTATACTTTTAATAATAAACAAATAAACAAAAATGAAAAAAAAATAAAAATAAAAATTAGCACATTGTTAAAAGAAGCAATTTGATTGCGACCTTTTTTGACTCTCATGATAAGCAGCCAGAAGATAGTTAGCTCACATGATACAACTTACCAACAACAGTGTAATAAAAATCATCGCTTTCCTGTGTTTGAATGTTCTGATAGTAATATACACTGCTGACCACCGTAAATGCAACACCCTGATGAAAGCCTGCAAACATGATATGAAATTTACAACATGCATTAGCGAAGATGAAAATGATTAGAATTTCAATGCAGATAAACATCACGTGCACCTGTGGGTCCACTTCAAAGCGCTATTTAAGGCTTGGCGATTTCGATGATTTCAAGTTTTGCAATTATGTTTTTCTCGTAGTTTTTTTTCATAAAAATAGACGATTACTTATGCATCTTTGAAAACAGCGATCATTTTTTAATCAAGTATCCATGTTCGATAGAGGAAGGACAGAGAGAGTTGCCTTCCGAGATTGTAGATTATCCTTCAGGGAAATCGGTAGGCGTGTTGGACGAAACCAAACAACTGTAATGCGGATATGTAATCGTTGGATACAAGAGGGTACGATGGACCTACGTGTTCGATCGCATCACTTCACGTGATGACAAGCAAATTATGCGCATGACAGTGACTAATCGCTCAGCCATATCACGAACCATAGCACAGGACATTCACTCTATAACGCATCGTCCAGTGTTTGAGCGTACCATTCGAGCCGTTTACAGCAGAGTGGTCTGTCTGCAAGACGTCCATTACTTTGTCTACACTTGCCACAGAGCTACAGACATCTCCGCCACCAATGGTGTGATGAAAGAAGGATGTGGACGGCTGAATGGAATGATATTGTCTTTAATGGCGAGTCTTTAAATTGGAGTCTGGAGACACCTTGGAGAGAGGATACTGAACTGCTGCGTTATGCAATGCCACACTGTTCCTGCACCAGGTATTACGGAAAGGGTGGTATTGGATATTATTCTCACAGTCCACTAGTACGCATTACCGATACTTTAAACTGCTAGCGATACATCTCCAAAGTGTTGGATCCACTTGTCCTTCCTTACACTCAGGGCTTGCTCACAGCCATATTTCAACAGGATAATGAACGATCACAAGTGACATGCATTTTCAAGGGTTCTTTGTCAATAGCCAGATTAAATTATTCCCTTGGTCGGCTCACTCTTCAGATCCTTCGCTGATAGAAAACATATGATCTATGGTTGCCCAATGATTGTCCCAGATTATATCTCCAGCTGACACCAGATCAACTTTGGCAATGTGTGGAAGCTGATTGGCCTGCTGTACCCCAAGAACATATCAAAAGTCTCTTTAAATCAAAGCCGAGGCGTTTGGCAGCGGTGATCTCCAACAATGACGGCTACTCTGGTTGCTGATTTTGACAGAAACTGCAATTCCCACAAGTCTATAAATTTAGTTATTTGATACTTGGACAATGTGTTATGTACAAAGTAAATTTTGTTGTGATATCTCTTGTCTTTCTTGGTATTGTAATTTGGTGGCCAACAGCGTATTTTAGCAAACTCTTTAAACCTGAGTTAGAATTGATATTCAAAACTACAATAATATACAATTAAAACAAATATTGTTTTAATAAGTTAATATTGTAGCTTTGAGGTTTATTGAATTTTTATTTATCAGTAAGGGATCAATTATTAATTAAATACCTGTCAATCTAATAATTTATACTTTATTATGTGTATATAGAAAAAAATTGAGTGTTTATAAACATGTTTAGATTCAATTTTTTTCACCTTTGTCAATAAGAAAGAAATCCGTCGTTGGTCCTTTTATATGCTTCAAAGCATTCCAAATGAAACTGATTCTTAAACGCAGGAAAAGTTGAACATAGAAATAATTGCCTTTAGCAATTTAATGAAGTCAGATCTAATATGTATGAAAACTTCTACACAATTTATTTAGAAAAA
>JAPDSC010024735.1:0-51856 GCA_026290005.1 Latrodectus geometricus
AAAAAATGAAACATCAATAAAAATGTGAAAAAAAAATCTTAATAAAATTATCATATAATCACTATACATATTACAAATAAACATAATATCATATATTTAATAATAAAAAATTGTAATATACATTATTATGCTTCAAAAGGCAAGGCTGGTTGGTTGGGTTTTGTGGCGCAAGGTCCATAAAGGACAAACTGCACCAATCAAAAGGCAAGGCAATGTTAACAACAAAAATAAAAATAATAACATGTGATAGATACACGCATGCATATAAATAAGCACTAGTTTTTGTTAGAAACAATTTTGATTACGATTGTCTATCATTAAATATATTTGGTTATCTTGAATATTTTTTAGATGGAATAAAAACAAATTTCTATTTTCAAACATTAAAATAATTCTTTTTATTGTTATTTTTTATAACACTCTTAAAAAAACTTCACATCAAATGTATATGCCTAATGCAAAGAAAGATATAAATGTATTTTTATAAATATTTATACAAAATTGCACTTTTCAAAATACTTTATCTATTTAAAGCAAAATATATCTACATCCATTCCCTAACAATTCTTGACTTTGAATTAAATTTAATATGGCAGTTTTATTAAATGTTATTTATAAATATATAAAAATTTAATTTAAAAATTTACATCAATTGTTTTTACATCTTTTATTTTTGAATTTTCTTTAATTTTTGAACATACTAATTCCCCTTCAGAGCTTAAGTCCATAAAGAATATATTTTATAAAAGTTCCAGCTTTTGAACGATTCATTACTCTAAGGCAACAAAACTAAGCTTTACTTATTTTATATTTTCTAATTTTTTATGGGGCATCTTGTGTTCTGAAATTTTTATTTTTTCATATTTTCTGATAAGAAACAAAATGAAATTTAGAAGCTTATTTTGAAGCCACTTTGTGCAAAATATTAAACTCTTTAAAAACTTAATATTAACTAAAATTTTTCAAACACTTTTGATTTCTAACCTGATATAATTTTTCTTACATATTTAATGTATACACCAATTATAAGCATTCTTCAATAGATTACAAAGGTTGCTCAGCAAAATCATCCAAGGTTGGTATAATAAGTTTCAAGTAGTTAAATGAAGGTGAATATTTCATAATAAAGTACAGATTAATTTTAACTTCTATTTAATAATAAATATTCATATCATTTAATATATTATTAATCACATGTATGAAACAGAAAATTCATATGCTTTGATATCTAAATGCAAAATGATATCGAATATTATTCATTTAAAATTTTCAGGAAATAAATATTAATGAACAGATTTACAAACACACAAAATTTATCTCACAAATAAACTTTTAAAAATTGACAATGCAAACTAAACTAATTACCTAAATCACCTTCAACCATCAAAAAGAGGCATGGATGAGGAAAATTTCCCGCATCTTTTGACACAGCATGAATATAAATTGATTGATAATTTAGGGAGAAGCCTTCACCATTATTTGAAACCCAGCAGAAAACACTAAAAATCCAGAAGTATATTATCAGCTAATATTCAATATAAAAAGAGAAATTCAATTATTAAATGCATTACAAAAAATTTTCATTATTTATGCACTACAGTCCAGAAAATTGAAAAGAACTTTAAATTTTGCATCTTAGTTGGTAACCAAAATGAGGTAGAAAAAAATTGAAAGATAATACAAATATTACAACAACAAAATTGAAAAAAAAAGTAAAATCAGTAGAGAATGTTTCTTTTACTAAAAATAATCAATAGTTCAGTTTGGTTTACTTTTTGTTGTTTGTCAGTCATTTGCCACAAGACAGCTTATGAGACCAGGACCTACAATTCAATATGAACCACAAAAATCACCAAACCCAAGATGGGAATCAAACATATAAACTGTTGAGTGAAAGGCCAGAGCTCTAACCATTCAACTATCACAACTTAAACATTTCATACATGGATCCATTTTTAGTGTTTTGCACACATAGAAACACTAAAAACTGATTATTTAAATTATCATTTCATTAAAAGAGTTAAAATGTTATTTACAAATAACTTGTTTACATTTGCCAACAAGTCCTTTTACTAATATTTTCACATATTAACAAATTTTTTTGTCACTAACTTTAATTTTCATTTAGTAAAGTTAAGCATTCACTCAACAAAATGAAAACAGATTAACAATGATAAAAAAGATTTATCTATTTTTATTTCAATAAAAAAGATGCTTGTGCTCAATCGGAATAAAAGTGCTTTTAATTATGAAGATAGATATATCTTCTTAATTGGATATGACAGTCAATTTATACCATATATATATATTAGGTTGGGGAAAAAGTAATCCATTATTTTTTCGGTAGACGCCTGTAGTGATCGATATCTCGTGAGGTATCAATCAAACAATTTCGGATTTATGCTCGTTGGAAAGGTGACATTTGACACTAAAATATCCTCTTGCGGTCTTTTGTTTGATTAATTCCGTTACGAGTACAAGGTTTTAAAATGGAAGACAACAAACAGAAAATTCGATACATTTTAGTTTTTCTTTTATAATGGCGAAAATGCTAACCAGGTGGCTAAAATTGTGAAAGGTGTTTATTGTCCCATATATGACTGTAACAACCAGTTACGCACAATTTTGGTTTCGTGGATTCCATTTGGGTATTTGGATGCTAAAGATGCACCTCGCATGGATACAAAATCGTCGAGAATGTCTATAAATATCAAAACTTATCAAACTTGACAGCATGTCAGCAGTCGCAGCTTCGCACAAGATCTAAAAATCTACATGAAAACTGTTTTAAACCTTTTTACAAAGTGAATCCAAAAGAAGTTACATAAAGTTCACGTAAAAATAATGGATTTCTTTTTCCCCAAACTAATATATATAGTAAAGTAACAAATAACAAAATTGCAATATAAACTTTCAAATTTTATTATTAAAAGTGTGGACTGAAATTATAGATTTTACAATGCATGTCATACAGAAACATTTCTGAAAGCATTATACTTAATAAAATTATATAAAAGTATAGAGATAAGGTCTAATAGCTAAGGAATAAAAAAAAAACTTAAATTTATTTAACTTATAAATTATGAGTGATAAAAAGTTTCATTAAAAACTTTCTAAATGCTATTAAATTACAAATAGATACTGCTTAAGAAATTGTTATAATTAGAGCTATATACAGAAAGTACATGAATTTATGCTGATTTCATTAACAATTTATAAAGCAAAAATATATAAACATATGTTTGTATAAAATACTATGTTACTTTATACATGTGCATAAAATTAGACTTCATTTTAAATCATTTCTTTTCTATCAAGAACAAAAGGATCAAAATGAAATACTTTGTTCTACAAACATTGCATTTTTGGATACAATATACATATTTTTTATTTACATTTATGACAATTTTTTTAATGTATTATAACAGAAGTATTAAAATTCAGAAGTCAAAAACATCTTTTTTGAATAAGCAATCAAAAAAAGTTAATATAAATTAAGGAGAAGAAATATGAGAAGTACTACAGAGTATATTAACAAAAATACTAACACAATGCATTTAAAACATTAAGTTTTCTTAATTTCTTTAAGTACATTTTAAACTTTAATTTTTTTTAATAAATTGCAGGTATAAAAAGAAAATAACATTAGATGAATAAAAGAACTTCAACTTTTGTCAAAATTTAGTTTAAGCATTTATTTGGATCATCACAAAATACAGGAGAAAAATTTCTTAAGCCGCATAAAAGAAATATTCCCAACCCCTCCACTGTTATAGAACATATAGAATTCAAATTAACAGCTGTACAAAGCACAATAAAACGAATTCTATAAGTATGAGGATGATAGTATAAGGCAATCATGATTACATATTGTGCATCAGTATTCTTTACATAACAACACATTCAGTTTGAGGCTGTAGTGGTCTGGTTGAATAAGGCATAATTCTTATTATTGGAAGTAGTTTGAGTCACTACTTAACCAAAGATTGTCAAGTTCACTAAAGTTATTACATTAAATAGGTCATAATCCCATTATCCTCCAAGTGAAATGATAATACTGAGATTGACAGGTCAAATATTAGGGAGTCTTTGGCTTGGTCACTGCTTCTAAATTGTGAAGACTTTGACCCATCAACTTTCACTTAATAAGTAGGGCCCAACTCTAAGCTAGGTACAGGAAAGTAAACAGATGCACATATCCAGTTAGGAGCATTAAAAAAAATGGACAAGTACCACTTCAATAAAATTATTTCTTAATATTTGAATAGACTACATATAATTTTCAGAACAGGAATCCTAAATAGCAATTTCATAAGACATTGGCTGAGAAATAGTTTTGAAATTATAATTAATACTATACTATAAATTTATATTTTAATTTTTTTTTCATTGATTATAGCAATTAACTGTTTGAGTGTGGAAGAGTTTTCTTATGTATAAACATAACATAACAAGCGAAGCAGATAGCGCTTTGCCCCACTCACACAGTTAATGAAGACATTTACAAATTGTAGGTCGAATTCTGGTCACATTGACAAAAGTTGTTTTTTTAAAGTAATACTATTGTTTTTTACAACTCACTCTTGAACTCAAACTTGGCTTCCATTACATTTTTCAATATTCTTCAAATGTTCTTTCAATGATACAACTTAAAAGACATACACTATGCTCAATGAATTACACCAAATTTTTACAAATGCAGTACAAAAAATATTTTTTTAGCAACATAAAAAATTAGTCAAAAAACTTTGCAAAATATGGAAAAAAAACAAATCACAGATCAAAGCAGCATAGTGATATATTTATTATATATTAAGAAAATAAAACTTATATTTTATCAAAATACATACATTTATAAAAATTACATGTTTCCATTAATTCAGTGGGTGCCAGTACAAAGAAACTAGCAATTACAATTTCATAAAAGCAAAAGTAAAATCAATTTCAGTAAAAAAATATGGCAAAATATAAAAAAAGCTTTTTTTTATATTTAAATTTGTTTACTTTAAAAAATTAATTTGAGAAATAATAAAGATAATTTTCACCAAATGAAAACTTATTAAAACAATTTAGGGACATTAATTGCATAAAATAACCTACAATACATAGTCAAATGTCTTCAAAAATAAAGTCATTAATTATTTTAGTATTTCAATTAACTTTATTTAATTCTTGAAACAGTTCAAACAATAACATCATACAACATAAAGTATTAAGAGCTTGAATATTAGTTATAAGAATTAAAAGTTAGAATATGACAAATAGAAGTACCTTTCAGTAATATATAAAGTGCCTTTCCCAATCTCTTTATTCTTAACATAAGCAGTTGTATTAGGTTCCTGGTGGTGAATTCCTTCTTCAGGAACAGGGTGATTCAACAATATTGCCATCCTATAATAACTAATTTACTTATACATCAAAAAAATAAATGCAAGAATTTATAAATAATACATACAATCTTTTAAATCTCTCTTATTTTATGATTATATCCAATAGCCCAGTGTTTTATTACATGCACCTCAATTAATAATACAGTACTTGTGACATATCTTTGAAAAATACAAACCATTGCCAATTAAAATAACATTGTATTCTCATTCCTATTTAATTAATGAATTTAATTTTGTTGATTTAACAAATGCTGCTTATATAGTCTGTAAAAACTTTGGATTCCACAAAGAGGAAAAATAAACCAAGAAGGTTAATCTAATTTGGTTGAAATCTTATCATCAATTGGGGACAAGACTAATTATAGTTAGACTAGAATCTACAGTTTAAAATCAATTCCAAAATACTAATAACATTCAAATCCAAAGTAGAAATGAAATCCATGAGGTATTGAAACTAGACCAGAGTGCTATTTATTCGGTTATCAGTTCCACTAAAACTAAGGTACAATTCATCAATACCTAAAATTATTCTTATCAAGTTCCAGGTGTAAAACATTTTGCAAAATAGTGCTTTTAAAGATTCAACATGGCAATTTGTCAAATTTGCTGATTTCTGTGAAACAAAATTAAAATTGGGGTAAAAAAATCACCTATAACTTCAAAAAGACAATTATATTTTCAATTAATTACAATATTTTATATTTATTGATAAAATATAAAATAAAAGATTACCAATAAACTAGAGTGAAATTGACGTGGAATATAAGGAAACAAATGAAAATAATGGAAAGGAATAATATAATTTAGAAAATTATTTAACGTCATAGAATTTGCATAAACTACTTTTACAAGATTAGAAGCAGAAATAAAATTAAAATAAAAAAAATTCATTAAACTATCATCTACTTCAACTTTTTAAACTCTAATAGATTGAAAAATAGAAAGTAGTAGAAAATCTATATTTTTAATTTCTCAATGCAGCTAGAATTCTGAACAGTCAAAAAAAAACTCACCATTTTCATTTTTTGAAAAATCAGCCAAAAAAAAAATGACAGCTGCATTAAAAATTTTACATTTATAATATCAATAATTTCAAAAGAAAGAAACAAAACAAGTTGACACTACTGTATTTGTTGCTTATCTCCAAGAGGTCTGTGCGATCGTAATTAAAATACCTAATTTTGGAAATGAATAAAATCCATATATAAAGAAAGAAATTAAGTTTTTCTGTGATGAATATACAACATATTTGATTTCAATATATTTTAAATTCTTTTGATTCTTATTTATACAAAACCGAAACTATCAAACTTTTCGTACTTTTTCTTTAAAATAATCATTGAAATTATGGGTTTTTTTTTTTTTTTCGTTTGTTTGTTTTTAATTAAAACTGATTCTTTCATAAAAGATTGAAATCTTTTCCTTACTTTCATTGCACTAAAGTGTTTTTTAAAAAAACGATTGTTATTTGATTAAAATAATACTTTTAATTGACTTCATAGTTGTTTTATTCCTATATATGAAATAGTAGGTCATTTTAATAAATAACAAATTTAAAAGCTTCCTCGGGTTTTATAAACTGAAACGCAGATATGATTAAGTACTCGAACTTACGTTAACCTAATGAAAAGTAATTCTGTTGAAAAGTCTAGTTGTGATAAAGAACGTGCTATAATAGAGAAAAAAATTTATGAATAATAACATTAAACCACTACCTTTATGCAACAGTCTGGAAAATTCGTAAGCCAAACAAAGACAATAAAAATTTACAAACACCGGGTGCTTGCAAGATTTTTTTACAATATGAAATCACTAAATACTGCCAACCACTTCGTGATTTTAACTTCAACTATACGATGCGGCGACACCAAAGCTAGCATTTCATCTCCAAATTCTTCTTAGTTTACTTTTCATTTCTGAGGTATCGTGTAGGTATGAAATTTGAACTTATAGGGAAAAATTTCTGGAGAGTCTAAAAACATACAAATCTTCTGTATCGTTTTTATGACACTGTTTATGAAAAAATACTAGAAAATAAAGGCGAAATGAAAGTTCGAATCACAAAACTTTCTCTAACAAATTTAAAAAAGATAAATCAAAGAAATTCAAAGGATTATTATAAAATGAACTTATAAAGAAATAAATCTCCTTATGACCCATCTTACATTAAAAATATAATGTTACTTTTTAAATACTAAGTAAAAGGTATGATAATTTGAAAATTTAAGGATAAAATTTGTTATTTGATTTAATAGAATATATAGTAGTTAAGGGATACCCAAATTTCTTTATCTTTATAAAAGTAAATAGAGAAATTAAAGAAAGAGTTTCAATTCTTAATATGTTATTTGTATTGTGCTAATTTTTATTGCATATTTATACAGAAAAGATTTCCAAAAGCTTACAGTGTTAATCAAGATTTGTATGCGATTGATTTCATTGTAATTAAAAATTTAATACCTTTAAACAGATATTTAGAGATATCTTATAAAGATTTCATCAAACTCAGCACTAATAGTTATAAGATTGTATTTTTAACTTAATTTAAAGAAAAAAAATTTTTTTTAAAGCTACTTTTTCAGATTTCCAAAGCAGAAGAGACCCAAATTTTTATCACTTTTAAATAATTTTTTTTATCAAGGATTTGCTTATAGATCTCAACAGCTAAATCTAAAATAAAAATCCTAATCAATATATTTTGATTAGTTTAAAATAAAAATCCTAATCATTATATTTTACCAGATTTAACATACACTTCATTCAGTAGGATTACTATATTTAATTAATAGTAACATTATTTAATTAATAACAACTCCACTCCATATCAGGATATGTAGCTATATAAGAGTTACATAACCTGATATGGAGAAAAATTCTTGCATCAAGCCTTAATATATCTAAGTCAAGTTCAGTCTTAGAATTATATTTATTCTCGAACTAGCATTACAAGAAATCCATATAGCACTGTGTTCCCTGAAAATCCTCACTAGTATTGATTTTATGGGAACTTATTCTACATGATTTAGCTATATTAGAAAATTTCGCACCATAGATTTTCCCTCTTTAAAAGGAAGATTCTGATGAGAAAACAAGGTGGACGGCCAAATAACTACTTCAGTATTCACAACAAATGTGTATGCAGAAAACATCACATCTGGCAACATAACTTCAATCTTTCGCTGCTTAACGGTGGGTGGGAATAAACCTACGAACTTCTCTTTGGAAGAGCATTATTCTGCCCTTATGCCACAGTGTAACCCTCTGTTTCAGCTTAAAATTTCCTTTAGGAACAATAAATCTTAATATTTTTCTTCTAATAACATTTCATTTTTATTACATTCAGCGTGCTTTACCAAACAAAATATCAATTTGATTGTTATCTTGCTGAAAATATATATATAGTTAAAAAAAAAAAGAAGGAAAAAAATTCATATGTTAGAGAAAAGAATTTTCCTGGTGTTACTATAAATTCTCTCTCTTTCGCTCTCTCTCTCTCTCTCTCTCTCTCTCATATCCATATATATAATATTACATAATATTATGGAGTTTCGATGAATTGACAGCAATTAAGAAACGAAATTAAACAACGATTGTAACTTCTAATGTATCATTATCTTCTCAACAACTTAATTCGCAATAAAAAGTATTTATTACTTTGTCTTTTAATTATAAGTTAGAGTTAGGCTATTGTGATACATTTCCAGCAGCTTATTTATGCTTACCGAAACCACTAAATATAACAAGTCGCATTGTAATAATCAAATAAGATCAGTTGACAAGATAAACTCTGGTGGGGCATGAGGAGAAGAAGCTTTTCTTTCTTCACCAAGATCCATCAGGAGAGGGACATTGAACATATCACAGCTCTTAATAAGCATAGGTCTTCATAACAAGATAGTAAAGAACATAATTACAAGAACACAAACACTCCTTTGCTTTGCAGAACTACTGCAGTTCCTTTCTTACGTTAATGGCGAAATTTACAATTTTATTCGAAAACGTGTAAAAAAAAAGTTTTGTTAATTAAAAAGGAATCTCTCAACTAAGGTTTACGAATGAGCAAACAGCAGTGCAGATAGTTTTTCCAATTCAGAATTACTTTCCTCTGTCTATTTACCATCACTCCATCCACGAGACTTATAGCAAGGGACAATCAATATCAGGGAAGGCCTGAATTTGTTATGGGCTCGATGTCAGTCATTATTGAATAACATGAGGTGTATATTGCTTTATTGTTTTCTGCGTGTGCAATAGTCAAACTATATGTTCTGGAGCTCTCCAATTTTTCTCTTTGTGATGCGTGAATACGGACTCAACAGGAGTATCTGCGAGAAGCACTCCTGTGCGGCAATAACATATGGGGTACTTATATACTACATTATTTAACTAGGACATAACTAGATGGTCCTAAGACTACTTATATAATAAAACTCATGGTTCTAACTTAAAAAAAATTATCTGTAAAACGTTTCCTTGATCTAAAAAAATTCTATGTTGTATATAAAGAATGTCAAAATGTTCAATCCCAATCAAATATTACGATTCAATAGACATCTTCACATCCAAATCTTTTTTTTACATTTTTTTCTTGGAGTTAATTATGTAATCAAATAAAATATTACTTTCATAAAATGTAAAGAAAGATACTTGAAAAAACAATAAGTTTCCAAATATTAAATATATATTTATTTAGTGATGACTTAATTCAACGCTAAATTATTCGAAGTTTGTAGAATCATTTTCTTCACTTCAAATATATTTGTAAATTAAGACGAAAAAATCAATATATCATAATTATAAAGCACACTTAAAGGTTTTTACAAATAATATATATGTTTTATTATTTTACTTAATGAATTTAGATGAATACATTCATTCATATTCTATCCACAGTAACTGTCTTCTAAATTGCTAATATTAGCAAGTTACAATAAATATCCAGATTACATCCACAATGAACGTTCAATAGACGTCTGTTTTTTATCCATGACGTCCAGTGGATATGGTGGACCTTCCGTGGACGTCCATTAGACGTACCTGATTGAATATGTACTGGTTGAACTGTACGTCTAATGGACATACCTGGCAGAATGCTGAATAGTGGCTAACTTGTTTTGAGATGTAAAAGGCCAGTAATTATTTCTTAGACAATGGATTGGACAATTAATATGGGGTAATGAACATATATTGGCATACAAATTTAACTTTAAAACTCCCAATAGAACAAACTTACATGGTGGCTTAAAGCAATTCTAAGAATGGTAAGGTGAATTTGTATTCCTGGCACGTTATCTTGAAGAACTTTATACTGAGACTTTTCCGATATATATTCAGTTATTTAAACTTATATGTTCATTTGTTTAACCTTGCAAAAAATTGTATTATTTAGTATATGTAGTATATAAATTCAATTATATTTATCTTTACAACAATTTTGTCATTTAGCATTTGTTATCGTTTCAATTCTAGAAAAAAATTATTTTTTTAGTTTGCTTAATCTATGAAAAATTTCAGTAAGAAAGAATTCTTCTTGCTGAAAAGATTATAAGTTTGGTTTTCTCAAAAAATTTCGTGAAATGTATTCAGTTTTCTAAAGCAATGATTGAATCATTTCATAAGAAATGTACTTCAGTTACAAGACAGGAGTATTAAAAGCCTTTTATAACATTTCCTTATCATTTGAAAAACTAGATTTCGATATACTGCTCTAGGAAAGACACACTCAAGAGGTACTAAAAATAAAAGTGAACGCTAAAGCAATTTTAAAAAGTATTCAACGAAGCAATAATTCCATACTACATCTTATTGAAGAAATATCAATATAACGTTGTATAGATCAAAATATTAAAAAAAATCTTTTTAGCAAATTACAGAAAAGTAAATTTTACAACTTGTGTTATAAATTGTATTTTGATGTTATACATTGATATTTTACATCCAGTTTAAGAGAAATAACAGAATTTCTTATAAAAGAATTATTACAAATTTACTCTAATGGGGAACTTATTTTTAGTTGCTTTGAAAAACTTCTTTGCACACAAAATGAAATTCTTATAACTAAAATGATTCCAGCAGCTTTTGATAGTGCGCCATGAGACGCACTATTAAAAGCTTCTGAAAATTATTAATGAAAAATATCAAATATTTTTTGCTTTTTAATAAGCGTTTTTCGGTATTTTGCTTTTTGTCCTGGCAAATACAAAATATCGGAATCATGGCTTTCTTCTCTACATTGAAGTTCCCTACATTTTGCTTCGGCAACACTTTCAAATTCGTCTTTTTTGCAATGCTTTTTACAAATTGATTGCAATAGTTTTTGCAATGTCTTTTGTAAACTAAAATCTTCTAGCAAATATTCCTTCTGTTTTGCATTTTGTGTTATGCATTTTTGTGTTATGCATTAAACATACCCGATTTTCCTGTATATAATCTACGGATTATGTGTTAAAAAAGTTTCGAATCTCGTTGTGAGTATTATACAGAGCCAATTTGTATAATACTCATAAGGTCTGATTAATATAAGATCTGTATAATACTCAGAGGATAATCTGATAAAAAACATTCTCCATCACATAAACTTATAAGAAAGTTTTGAAAGAAATGCTGTTTATGTTTCATAAAATAAATAACAGATGGCGCCACGGCAGTGTTAATGTATTTCAACTATAATCAGCTTTGCCCAATTACGTTCAAGAACTAATTCGGTTCCTCAGAGATATTACAGCTGCTATTCGCTAACATAGTTTTGCATTTTGCCTAGATTTGAGCTGCTTCGTTCTGAAAATATTGAAATTCGTATTTAGTCATATGAAAGCGAAAACGCTTAAGTTACACAGCAGATTTTAAATTAAAAGCTATAGGAAAGACAAATAAAAAAAAAGCGGCGACAAACGTATTAATGTAAAGTGTAAAGCCAAGCAAGCGCAGTATCAAAAGAAAATGTATTCAATTCGCAGTTTGAAATTAGTCTATTTCTTTTATTTAATTATTAATGAAATAAATATATTTTACTTTTAAAATATGTCTAACTTCAGTTTAAAAGTTATTAAAAACTAAAAATCGATCAGTTTCACTAGAATTTTCTCGAAATTGTCACTCTTGATCGATCTTTTCAGCGCAAAATGCGATTAACTGAGATAGCATTTTGTTATGAAGTGGATCCAAACAGATCTTTTTCATAGTAAATGTTTTTCTGTGCAATTTATTATATTTTTAATCATATTGTGTATTTTTTATTTTATATGACTCCCACTTCTTGACACCACTTTATCAGATAATTCTACTTTCGACTAATCGACGAAAAAATTGCAGAGTATTATACTTCGTTGACGATTCTATACAAAAAAATACGGTAGTTAAAACTTCGAATGATTGTTTTTTTTTTATGAATTATACGAAAATAATGTAATGAGCTTTATAATACTTTATATCTTCTTGCAGAAGCTCGTCTGCTTTCAAAAGTAATTGTGTGTTGGCAAAATTTTATAAAAAATTTTAATTCAGTAATTTTCTTTATGGAAATTGATACATTTACATCAATAAAATTAACTGCATTAAAGGAATGTATTTTTTCAGATATATTTTTTTATTTAAGTAATATGTAAGAAAATGAGAAAATCTGAACCTCATTCAAATTGTGCAACTGTGTTTAGACTTCGCTCCTAAAAAGATTTTTGATTCTGTTAATCGCTGTTATCTGAATAGGAAAGACATCTCACTCGTGATATAGAGGAGGCAGATAAAGACTACCATGCTGAGAAAGCCTATGCTAGTTAAAGTTCTGAAGAGACTAATGTTCTTCCACAAACATGGCATGAAGAGGAGGTTGACAGATTAGGTGTTAACTTCGTTATTTGATCGTGGTTCATAATTACAAGGTGGTTGGTTGTATTTCAAGGACTCAGTCAGCAGAAATATAGACAACGGGAAACGTTTTGTAATAATCTAATTTCATCTAATTTTTGACGCTTAAAAAATTTGATGTAGCCTCTTACAGTCGAAAAAAATGAGATTAAAAATGAAAACATTCGATCTACTGTGAAACAACTAAAAGAAGATGTCATAAAATGTTTTAATGAAGATAGTGAAGATATTTTAATGATTTGGAAATCTTAGATATCCTGTATTAAGCCATAAATCTATTTGAAAGCAACGTAACTAATATTGAGTTTCCATTTCGACACAAAAGACTGATTGAATTGTATTTGGAAGATAAAATCAATTTCCAAATAATTGATTGCATAAAATTTTTATAAATGTGAACACATTAGCAAAAAGTTGATAAAATTACTACGTGCTACTGAACTACTTTTAGCCATTTTAGTTCTTATTTAGTTGAAGCACACACACACACACACACACACACAAAAAAAAAAGATTAAATATTGAATGCTTTGATTTAGGAATATTATTAATTAATATTATGGCTAATATAAAAAATGATTAAGCTAAAGTATCAATCCAAACCCAAACTGGTATTAAATTTTTAAAAAATATGTTTTAAGTACAAATAAGTCAATAAAATGGCTTTGTAAAATATATATTTATTATATTAGTTATTAGGATTATATGATAATGAGCAGTTTCAAGCTAAACATTAAAAAATTGTATCAATGTTTCAAGTACAATCGATGCATTAATTGAAATCGAAAATTTATGCAATTACTGACTGTTTCCGAAAATATTTCATATTTGTGAAAATGAAATTGAAAAAAATTAGTAAAATAATAACATAAATGCGTAATTACTTTCACAAAATTTTTTTCTCATATTCTGATTCAAATCAAAACTCTTAATTGTTTTATGGTCAACTAGCTGTACCCGCCCGGCATTGCCCGTGCATTTAGAAAATGCAGATAAGTGAATAGCGCAGGAATAGTAGTGTAGGACATGTAGACTGTCTCTCTCTCTCTCTTCCCCCCCCACACACAACATTCCCCGTCGATAAAAAGGAACAATATATCCTAACCATGAGCCATCTGTTAAAAAATTAGTTTAAATGAGAACAGACCTCATATTAGCACATGCTAGGAAACCGTAGTCATGTGGTTATAATCATTGGTCTGAAGTTTAAAGAAAAGTAAAACATAAAAATTCAAAATCAAAGATAGGAAAGAGTTGAAAGGGAAAGATAGAGAGTACAGTGCAGAAAAAATAAAAAGTAACGAAAACATGGATGAAATAAAACATCCTGCTTACAGGAAATTTGGAGTTGAGAACCAATTAAATTTTTAATTTAAGTGTAAGTTAAACTTAGATGACAATGAATTAGAAGAGGAGAGTGTTTGTGTATATTTGTGGAGCTCGGTCTGGGGTCGCAAGGGCCCCTGACCGATTAATGTCTGTTGGTACTGCAGCACTGGGAAGCAGCACCATTCGGATTATTGCTCATGCTCTCAAGAGAGCACTAAACAATAACATCATCATTTAAAGCATGACAGTCAGAGTTAGTTTGGGAGAGTGGAGAGTGGCAATAATTTTTCTTTAGATTGTTCTTTTCGTTAGAGAGCCTCGGGATAAACTATATTTAATGTTCTTCCATTCGGAGCTAAGATGTGTAGATTATCGACATTACCAACTCTTGAACAACCCACGTGCAGTTGACCATGGGAGAAACACGGCTTACGGAGGTCGAGCCCTACAACTTTGAGAGATTGTCCTTGTGCCTTATTAATGCTCATCGCGAAACTCAAACGAACAGGGAATTGTAGACGCTTAAACTGAAACGGGAGATCGGAAGGGATTATAGGAATTCTTGAAATAAACACATCTTCGCCTGCAGCATGTCCGGTCATGATGGTCTATTCGTTTGTGCTAAAATGAATAATAATTAGAATTTCCTGAAGAATGTATTGAGTCAATAATATAGTATGAAAATAGGTACTTCTTCATTTCACCGGTGTAAGTTATAAAGTCGCCAAATGGCATTACTATGCGTAACAAAAAATCACAAAATTTCTGCTTTTTCCATCATTAACTTTCTGTTTTTTCCAAACATTTTAAATAAAAAAAATATTTTTACAAAATAAAATTTTCAATTAACATTAAATGAATTAAATTAATGGTACAATCCTAGGAGACAGGATTCAATTTGTCACCAAAGGTCCCATACCTTTGGTGACAATCGGGAAAAAAAAGCGTCCAGGCAGAACGAAATGGCAAAATAAGAATTCTAGAAATCCTTACGTTTATCGTATCTAGTGTATCAAAGTAGGATTACCAAGAATGACAAAATTTATAACCAACTAAAATTATTCATGCCAAGGACCTAAAGCACATTTTAACCTAAGATTCAAAACACTGATGACAATTTTTCGACATAATGCAAATGAATATCTAGATTTGTAGAAAAAGTCCTTAATAGGTGAAAATGCGCTTTAGGTCCCCTACTTGGCGCGTTTTCAAAATCGCCGATGCCATGGCGAAAATTCTACGGCTATTTCAAAGTGAAACTTAATTAGCGACCAATGAAAAGACTAAAACAAAAGGATAATTAATGATCATGAGTGAAAAAGCGCATCAAATTCGCGAGTTGGTGAAGTAGGGGAATTAAAGTGCAATTTAACCAACAAAAGAATATGGAATTAATTTTATTATTTTATACAAATAATATAATTGTATACATTATTATATACAATTAATTATAATTGTATATATGATTACCGTTGTATATATGCGTACCGTATAAGGAGCGTACCGTTCACTGGGAATTAACCGAAATTATTAAAGGCGGAAAAAATTATAAGGGTAAGTAAAGTCCAAATTTTAAAATGCAAAATTAAGATTTCATCTTGATTATTATAAGTTATTCTCTAAAACATAAATAATAACATTTTATCACTCACTCATAATTTTGGCTTCATTTTTTTTTTTTTTTTATTCTTCCATAAAAGCTGATCCTCTACTTTGTAGGTGGAGTTTTTTCTTCCCCAGGTTTCTTTTCTCCTGTTTTTCCTCTTTTATCATCAGGCTGTCCAGGTTTTTTCTCACCAGGTTTTTCTTCAGGCTTTTTAGGATCCATTTCTTCTCCCACGGGAATTAAATACTCAAATGAAAATATGTGATGAATTTTTTGCTTTAAGTAAACTATGCAGTAACGCAGCTTATCAAATCAAAATTAGAATGTGAAATTCTGCAAATTGTCTCACTTCACTCGCGTATCATATCCACGTAGCACCTTCTCACGTGGATGTTCAAACCAGCCTTTACAGTTTTAAATAACTGTAACAATTTTTACTTCTGGAAACGTCTAGAAATTTCTGTAAAGTTTGGAATAGAGGGCGCTAGTTTCTCAGTTAATAGGAAAATGGTTCCTATCATAACTTACCGCTGTTGTACTTCTTACATGTTTATATTATTGCAGACTAATACAATAATATTCCATGTTTCAAAATTGATGTCGGATTTAATATTGATAGCAATCAAAACATTAATTTATATTCAATGAAACTTACTACGTTATAGATCAACTTCGATTCAAATTAAAGTTATTTCATATTGTAAGTGCGAATGATGAAAACTTTCCGAATTTCAGTAAAAGAAATCATTATAATCATAGAGGTTGCCTTTGACTAAATTTTTAGTCAAAAAGGGAATAGTTATCCGAATTCAGCGACATTAAATGAATGAAACTTTTATTTCCTTTTTCCAGTTAATAACAATCATGTAAAAATAGATGAAATGGCGGCATTTTTAAACAACCAAGCTAACAACATTCAAATTAGGAATATACTTTATGGTGCCTCTTTGATTCTCGCAAAGTTGTAATCGCGATTGATCGCCAAGCCGGGCAAACCCCAATCATATTCCGATAGCAACAGGGGAATTCATTGTCTGTGCCAACAAAAATCGCCAATAAAAACGATAGCCAAACAAAAATCGCCATGTTTGCCAAGGGGCCACCTTAAAGTATAGTTTTACCATAATTTGACATTAGTAACGAACAAATTTCAAATGGACAGACAGACAGACACATTACACTTGCTTTTATTATTATCTATCTATAACCCCGGAATCAGCTATCGGCGAGCAGCGATCTCGAGAAGAAGTTTTATAAATAATTTTTTTAAAATTTTTCTAATTCAAAAATCGAAAATCGGGCTTCGAGGTCTGGTGGCCAGCCCCCTTATGCTTCCGTGTAAAAAATTCCAGGTCCCTGCGTGCGATAGATTTGGCTGGAGAGCTCGGTCAGACAAACGGACAGACACATTACACTTGCTTTTATTATTATAGATTATTATATTTTGCATAGTATAGAGAAAAATCCTGCTCTGAAAAGTGACTCCTGGCAGAAAAATTGGGAAACCTCTGTTCTGTACCATTCCATTAAATTATAATTACGAGCATTTATCACAAGAAAAGTGTAAAAGCATAAAACTATTTAATATTTTCTATAACTCCTTTTTCTGTGCAATGAATATTCATGAATAAGAATTAATGACTGTATTCTACAGAAGCAAATTTCCTTGTGTCAAAAGTAATTGTGAGACAAAATATTGTAATTATAAATATAAGAATGTAAAATATGTTCTTTCCTTTCAACGTAATTTTATTTTTAAGAGAATCGTTCACTTACAGTTTTCGAATTTTTTCTTCTAATATTAATATAACGTCTAAATCCTATTCATTTCTCCACATCCATTAATTTTTTTCAGAATAGACTCATTTACCTTAATTAAGGAATCATATATTTCTAAGTCTTTTTCTGTATTTATTTCTTAAAAGCGATTGTAGACTTAAATAATTTACTTTAGTGTCTTTATTAAATCAGTTTCTTTTTTCCCAATTAAAATTGTACTGTGACTTTTTTTTTCCTGATTATAGTATCTGATTATGATAGATATAAATATATAGTTTTAATTGTATTGATTTTTGCATTAAAAATTGAAATCCTTACCTCATTTATAATTTATATTATTCACCCTAGGTGTTAAATTTTTGCTACAATATAAAGTAGATTTCTTTCTTGAATTCTAAATATGCTTTGTAGATTACGTTATTGAAATATGTTTTTGGCTGCCCATTTCAGTCACAAAAACCAAAAAAAATAGACCATCAAGTCATAGTATTAAACGATGGTTGAATGCTAAACACGAAACAAGAGATGATATCCTCCTTACAGCACCAGAGGTACAACATTAATTTTCTAATATATTAAAAAATTGGAAATTTTCAACAGATAAAACGGAGCCAAAATGGAATACCAACTATGGATCTTATAGTGTCTGTATGAATTTAATGCAAACAAAATGTTGCTCATTTGCTTCTGAGTATTTTGAAGAATTAGATACTTTTTTTTAAAAAATGCACATTATATTTTAAATCGATAAAATTAAAATCATAGTATTTAATTCGTTATAGCTTGATGAAATTGATCCAGGTTATGAAAACATGCATTCAATTATTTCGATTAATTAATGAATCTTTCAAAATATTTCTAGATCTAAAAATGTAACATGTAATGCGAATTGCATTGACGTCTTGTCCCATCCGACAACTAGAGCATCGCAGTGCAAAATTTCCTATATAAAACAACCAGAAAAGTTATTCCAAACCTGTTCAGTTCCAAGCATAAAGCTCTAGCTAACAGCTTTACTGATTTTTAAATATTTTCTAGGTTTCATACATTTCAGATGATGGTCCTAGCAAACCTTTGCAGTCACTTTATCAGGTATACGCATTTGCATAAAGAATTACTCTTAAATTTGTGATTCTAGGATTCGCACTCGTTTGATAAAAAGATTTTAAAATATTTCCTTGCAGCAAATCCCTTAAAAAGTAAATAAATACATTATAAGAATGAAAAGAAAAATGAAGTTTCTACATATAAAACATACAATGTTTTTAGACCATCTAAATTGAGGGAAGATATGGAGCCTGGAACACAGAATACTTCAGTATAGTACTGAAAGTACTTGTTTGGTGCTGCATCACCCATTAAAATGAGCAATAGTAATTACTACTTATTGGGTATTATCCACCAATTAAAGTCATCTTCTGAATTATTTTCAGTGAATTATTATCATGAATTATTTTGTAATTCCCGAGAACATGGCTACTTCAGAAATATATTTAAACATTTATTTCTGAAGATTATCAGTACAGGAAATTATCTCTATAATCAAATAAAATGAAATTCAACAATTTTAATGACAAAATCCTTTAATGGACATTATTGTAGTTTTAAAATCATTTTAGGGGCAAATTTGTGAGTAAATTGTTAAAAAATAAATTTAGAGGAGCTGTAGTAACAACTCAGGGAAAAAAAGTGTCACTCTAATATTCAAAAAATGCTCTTACTTTTTAACCAAACGAAGACTTTGTGATAAGATCTTTGCATAATAAATAGCAAAGAAAATAAAATATGTTTTATCTTTAATCTTAAAAATTTCGTATATTATTTTTATAAAAATGAGCGCTTCTTATTCAATTAATTCAAAAGGAATTTGAACTATAAGAGTGAAGTTACAAAATAGCTTGTATAATTAAGAATCGAAACCGATAACTGGCGATTATACAAGTTTGCTGTAAAAATATATTCGATACTTTCTATTATTTTTTGTGTGAAAATGTTTAAAAGAATCCAAATATGTATATTTATATTTTAACAACTTTTAACACATATAATTTTAAAATAATGCTTAGAATTGATTAAACAATGAGACTTGCTTGATGTATTTTGTTCGGATTGTGTTTTGATTCAATTAGCGACTGATTCAAATAAATTTTGAATAGTTCTTGTTTTCTTATTATTTTCTTACTATTCTTATTTATAATAAAGTATTTATTTTAATAATAAATAAAAAGAAAATATTGTCAGATATATTGTAAAATATTTTAAGTCTCTAAATGTAATAAAGATTCTTATTTTTGAATATTGAAGTGCTATATATTTTTAAATATATTTCAGGCGTAATATAATGTATAATGTCATTTATTAAATTCAAAATGTATAGTAATTTTTATTCGTTTACAAGAAATTTTATAAATAAAAACTAAATCACATTCTTGTAAATTTTATGAAAAGTTATATTTCCTGAAAATTATTTCATAAAATAAGATAAAAAGAGAAATTAAAATAAACTTATTTATTGTATGTAGTTAAATTCACTACAAAATTAAAATATTTTATTTATCTTCAACATTTTTGCATTAAATAAAATATTTAAGATCATTTTATTTTCATCAAATCTGTTATACATATAGAAAACTACTAAGTAAATTATATATTCTTAACATAAATAAAATTTAATAGAATCTAAATAAATATTAAATTTTTACATTTTAACAGATTGTTTAATATATCTTATCAAATGAATTACATTCAAATGTTGGAAAATTCAAAATTAATTATAAAATCAAAATAAAAAGAACACTGTCTGTAACTCTCACCCCCCCCCCCCCTCAAAATGAGAGAAAACAGATTTCGATAAAAGGGCGGTTTTAAGGCAAAAGTAGAAAATTGAAAGCATCATATAATAATATCGTATATTTATGTTTCACACATGTTGCCATTTTCATGACTTAATTCATTAAAAAATAAAGCTTAGGACTTTATCTAACTTTAGATTACAAAACTTTTTGAAAATTTTGCTTTTGAATTCTTGAATTTCTCAAGACAAAGAACGAAAAATTGTAGAGATACATTTAGGTTGCCAAAATTTGAACAATGGGAAAGTCATGCGTCATGCTATGTAATTAAGAGACTCTGCGTTAACAACATACAAAATGCTTGTTTTCAATGATAAAAATTTAATATCCACCTCTCTCCAGAATTCGCAATGTAATTTATTATTATATTTATGTATTAAAATATATTATGATTAATAAATTTAAGTATTCATGAAAATATATTCTTGATTTAATTTTTGGAATCACGCACTTCTGTCATTTGTAGATGTGTTTTATAATCACTTAATATGTTCATTTAAGATTTAAATTTTTATCCATGATTCTTCTTAAATCTACTACCGTGAATATTTAATACCATGAATTGCAATTAATTACAAAGTCAAGATAGTTTCGGCAACGATCAGAGTGGTCCAAGACTAATTGCAATTGAACAAAGTGCGTACCCAAAGGAATATTTTTCATCCCAGAAGAATTAAGATATTCTACAAAATTATAAAAATCATCAATCTTTTCAAAATATTGTAAAAAAATAATCATACAAAAATTACTATCAAAAGATTATCATTATCAAAGTCAACATGTAAAAGTTATCATGTAAAATTATGAGCTGATTGCAAAAGTTATTTATGCAAAATATATGCTTTGAAGGAAGCAAGAATTAGCTATGTTGAATTTAAATGTCTCAATCTTAAAAAAGCATTTAAAAATTTCAAGGAAACATTCTACGTAAAATAATAGTTTCACAAAGTTTTCAGTTCCTTTTTATTTTCCAATTTTTCTAGCAATGATGACTCTTGCTTCTAAGAATTGTTTCTGCATTTTATAAAGATAAGCTTAGAAATGACGTAGAATATGGGAGTGGTACATCAATGTCAATGATATCATACTGTCTTCCACGCCTTTTCTTGTAAGAAAAATAAAGATCTTTTTACCTCTAAATTATCTAAATTGGCCTATTTTATACGATTATACGAATGATCAATACCTTTTACCATGAAATATTTATTTTTACTTTACATTGCATAGTAATTTTTAATGTATTTATATCAGTACTAAATTAATAATTTTCAATAGTTTAATTTAAGCTTAAATTAAGTTTTAAACTTGATTTATAAAAGCATTTTTATTTTACAACAGATCAGCCTATAAGAATTTTAGTATCTTAATTACGTTTTTAAAAGTTTTGAGAAAGTTCAGTGCTTTTTGAAAAGAAAATAAATTGCTTTTCACAATAAATACATTTTTATTATTATATACAAAGAAATGCAGAATTTATTTTACTTCATTTTAATTATATAAATTATTTATATTGAAGTGTTTACTTATGCCTTCAACTGACTTTATCATTAAATGTAAGTCTTAAAGAATCAGTACCTTCACTTTATCAGATATTTATTGTCAATTCACCGAAGACCATTGAAGACAGTTATTAACATTAAACTGAATACGCAAAATATTCGAATTTATTACTACACTACATATGTTGGGGGAATATATTTCCGTTTAACATCACACATTGTGGATATTTCAAAAGAGTAAGAGGCGTATTTACTTCTTTTATAGAAATTTTGGTTATTTGTAATTGACTTATATTTACTCGAAAAATTTTTTATTAAGTAATTAAGATTTTAATAGCTTTTACTTAAGAATTAATAAATATTGTATAATTAAACACAAGATACAGAAATCACATTTTCAATTAAGCATTTAATCTAAGTGTTTTTATTTCCGAAACTGCATTTTTCAAAGGAACCCATTTCCATTTGTTCTATTAATGATGTCAAAATTAATGATTTTATGTAAGTATGTTATTTATTATTTATAAAAAGCTCTAGATATAAAAATTTCTATAATGTTAAGGAGAAATACATCATTTAAGTGAATATTGATATTAAATTAATATAAATGATGTATTTTTCTCAAGTTTTAATTATTATTTTTGTAATATCAATAAGTTTTAATACTTTACTTGTAATAAAAAAATCAATTTAAAAATAATGACAAATATGATTGTTTTTCTCTCATAGTTCAATCTATTTTAATTTTAAAAATATAAAGTGCAATCAAATCAAATCAAAGTTTATTTATATTGAAATTATAAATATGAATAAGACAAGGAAAGTTAATATAGTAAGCAAATAAACGTTTTAAAGCATTTCATATCAATTAGAAAAATGCCGTTAAACGCCGTATAAACTTAGTACTTACACGAAAATAAAATCATTTCAGTTGAACATTTATTCTTTGATATGCCTACAAAATGATTGAATAAAATTTTAAAAAAAAGCATACAACCAATCACCAATTTCAGGTTAGGACCAGACCTGAAATTGGTGATTGACACCAATTTCAGGTTAAGACCAAGAGTTAGCAGGTAGGAGAGTATCTCTTCTGTGAGAATAGATGGAAATAAGTGGAATGAGATTTTATATGCAAGTATTTCATTGCAAATAATTTTTTTAAAAAACCAATTTGTCGCTCACACAGGGAAAAAGAGACTAGAACCTCAGCATCATTTATGTGTACAAAATGTACAATTTTTTTGCGAAGATTTTAATGAAATACGTTAGCTTTAATATTTGTCTTTGCTAACTAAAAACATATGCAAAGAAAAATAAATTATTCTTAAAAATGTTTCAAAATTCATTCCAATCAAGAGTATAAATCATAGAGTATCATATATTCCTGAGAGGAAATAAAATGCTAAGCAAATTTTTTCGAATTGAAAGCATAACGGAACATATATACTTAAGCTTTATTGGATGGACGGTGAAACACATTCCGTTACCTATAGCCTCGGAGCCAGCAGCAGTTATGAGCTAAAGCTTGTTTCTTGTTTTATGTTAATTTTTTTGCTTGTTAATAAAATAATTTCAATACAAAACGCATATTTAAATTCGTTTTATTATTTTATTTTATTTCGTTCGAAATTATTTGAAAAAGCTAGTTGAGCCACATATTTGATTCCAAAAAGTTGCATCCGAACTGAGATAGAATAGTTCTAAGGAAGATATATGTTTTGATATTATTTACGTTTTAACGAGACCAATAAATTAAAAATTTACCGAAACTCATACGTGTAAGTTTAACCAAACTACTTGGTTATTAATATGTTTGGTTATCAAAGTTTTAAAGTTATTAAAGTTTCAAGCAAATTCGAATTCTTCCGAAATTGATTCATTATCTTCATACAATTTATTCAATGAATATAGTCATGTGTTTTATTATGACATATAATGCTTTTTTATTTGTCTCCTTATTTAACCATTTGACTGCATTTAAATGAAAGAGAGATTTTTAGTTAAAGAATATATAATTCTAGTCAAATCACTTTAATATCTCTTACAGACAACTATTTTCATATTTAATATTGACAATTACTTTAATATTTTACAGACAACTGTTTTAATTATTCACCAAAACTTTTAGTTTAAATGAAGACAAATAATTGTTATGCTTCGTTTCAGACAGAAAACTATTTTGAATTTATTTTTTATTTTTTTATTTCTTCGTTGTTGCAGATTTTTTTGTTTTGTTTTGGTTCGTGAGTTAATCTAAGATTTAAATTATTAACTGAATGATTCATATTTGGTCTCGAATAAGTGCTTCTATTAATAAAACAAATCTGTCACTACACAAAGTGTATAATTATGGTCTATGAAAAGATTTTAGCAGATTTACTTAAAATAATTTCTGGATATTTTAATATTTTATTCTAAATGAATAATACATTATACACTTTATAAACAATTTTTATTCAGAATTTTAGATATTAATTGTGTGTATTCCTACTCTTTTTGACATACCTAGAAAATTGATTTAATGATTATTTTAGTTAATTTGGAAGTTTATCAATGCTTTTTACTTATGTTAATAAAAAAACGTGTATGTAATATTGATTGTTGTGTGTATTCAATATTTTTTAATATTTTAGCAGATATTATTTAATATAAGGTAAGATAATTAATTTAACAGATAAGAGATTCCCTTAAACATTAGCCTGAAAATATTTAAAACAAAATATTTTCAGGCTTTAAGGGAATCTTATCTGTTAAATTAATTATCTTATCTTATAAGAGTAAATGTATTTCGTTACGTTTTCTGATATTTTTGAGAATTTTTTATTTAAGAATTTCCATTCAATGCCTAAAATTTTTATATAACTTTGGTTCTTAGATAAGAGGTATCGATTTAAGAATATTTGAATTCTATTAATTTTAAACAATATATAGAAAATGTTTCAAACATATGTGTAATTTTTCAGTATCTTATTTTGGAAATACTTGTAGTACTTAAATATTTGTATCTAGGTATAATATGGTAGTGTCAGATAATTTGAAAATTTTATTTTTAAGAATTATAACTAAAAGTGATTGTTACGATGAAAAATTAGAGGAAAACATTCTTAGAGTAGTCATTGAAGACCGTTGAGAACATTCACGGGAAAGCAGCTGAGTTTGAGAGATTAGGAAAAGAAGAAAGATTGCTTTAAGCCGAAGATAGCGGTTACAAATTATAAAAGCTTAATCCAGTTGAAAGCTCAAAATGCATATAACTCAGCTGTAACTACCCCTAAGTCAAAATACCCAAAATTCGAATTTAGTCAGGCCATTCCAAAATTTAACCCAAAGAAAGATGAAATTAGTCTTTTTTAAATTATATTCAAGAAAAAATTTATTTATTTTCCCGAATCTTCTTGAGAACCGTAATTTATTGGTTTGTTGCCAGTGACATAGCACAATTACTAGCTATAGAAAATGAACAGAAAGCTCAAATTATCAAAGGGTGAAAGAAATGCTCTGCAAGCGCGATTTTGAGTTCTGCTGATAAGTTTTGACAGTTGTTTTCCCAACTTAGAAAAAGTCCTGATACAACATTAAAAGACTGTTACTTTAAATTGCCCTCTTATTTTGAAGGTTGGACTGAAAAGATTAATATTATAACTAACAATCATCTTTAAGTTTTAATAGCTACTAATCAGATTAAGAAAAGGAATCTTCTAAACTTTAAAGATCATTTTCAAGATTCTTAGACAAATTCGACGAAATCTTTAGAATTAGCTGAGACACTGGTTACATATGAGAATGTTAGTCATCAAAAAAAGAAACACATGGAACAGTTTCAAAAGAAAACATATTCAAGAGATTAAAACAAAAACACCACTTTTTATAAGAAATTACTCTCTGCTTTACATACACAAAAAATGGCCGTAGTCGACTTCGAAAGATCCAATGCATCGATATTCTGTTCTTAGATATGATGGAAGACACTCATGGAAGCATGGAAGTATAGAATGCCAGAAATTATAAGATCAAAATGCTTACATTGGTAACAATCCACGAGTTCAACCTCGGGTTATTTCGAAAATATTAGAAGCAAAAATTAGGCATCACAAAAACTACATCCGTAATAAATATCACGATCAAGGGAGTATATGGTACAGCTTATTTGGTGGATTGTGGAGTAGATCATTTATGACTAACGAAAAATTTTGCCAAATCTTAAAAGAAGCTAGGATAAAATTCGGAAAACTATCACTATCAACTTCCCTTATGCAGCTAAGAGAGAAAAAAGGTTACTCAGCTTGTGTAAAACTTTGTTGTAAATGGCGAATTTTACTTTTGACACTGATAGTTAGTCCTAATAGCACAGATAATCGAACACTGCTTGTAAAAGAATTATTAAAAAAAAAAAAAAAAAAAAAAAAAAAAAAAACCATATGTAACTCTAAATAATCTAGACCAAAAGTAGTTTCTTTGATGACAGTCAAAATAAATGTTTTTCATTCGCGAGAATATTCAAGTCCATTGCTGTTATATGTCAGCATATCCTTACCAACTATGTCCAGACGAAATTAAAAATTAAATGAAAAGAATGGAAAACGATTGAATGCTTTAGTAGTAGAGTATGAAACAAGTTCTGCCTAGGGAGATTAGACTGCTTGTATCGAGCCCTGAATCAATATAGTTGATTCTTTTCTAGTGGTTACAACATCTTACAGGCTATTTCCAGCATTAAAAAAGACTAATCATGAAGAAATCGGCACATTTCTTGCACCAGGAATAATTGAAGAATGCGACTACCCATGCGTTTTAGTTTTCAAACCAAATAATAACTTTTAATTACATATTGGTTACAGGAAACTGAATGCCGTAACTAAATATGGTCCATAACCTATCGGATAATCTTCGTTATAATGTAAAACAAACTACTTGTATGTCCACAATAGACTTAAAATTGAGGAATCACCAAGTTAAAATATACCAACCATGTAAAATAAAATTAATTTTGTATGCCAATTTTGAGTATATAAGTTCACAAGAATATTTTTTAGATTAAATATGGTATCACATATTTTCTAATGAATAATAGATATCTGAAATAGATTAAAAGTTACCCTCATTTACAGACGATATTATTTTGATTCTACTTTGGATAAATATCTTAAGGACTTGTGCTTAGTCTTTGATCATGGATCTGATCATAGACATATCAGCCGAAACAATTTTCATTTTCCTTGCACAAATGTAAAATATTTGGCTCATTATATTTTCTGTTCAGTTATTTAAATGAGTAATGGAATGGATTTTTATCGTGAAAATACAAGAGTCAAATGGGTAAGATTATTATTGTGGAAGATGTTATTGATGAAGCCACAGCGCACATATTATTGTCTTAAACTCTACTTGAAGAAGTTTACCTTTCTTGGATTTTCATAAAGGTTAATAAGACAATAGACCGCTATTTTCAAGTGTCTTTATGCTATATACTAGCTATCTGTTTGGTATTGAATAAGAAGCTCATCCCTGTTAGCATCCTAAGACAAACCCTTTTTGACATACAACAGGGAGTTGAAACTCAGACTAATATAGCATGAATGATGCACACAATACCTGGGAAGAACATCAACCTTTGATTCCTTTTGCAGAGGATATAGTTAGATCTGATGTCATAAGTGACGCTGCAGCATATTTATAATTCGGAAAAAAAAGGTTAGAAAGACAGATAATATTTGTCGCAACTAAAAAGTAATCATTAATAACGAAAATGGTAATAAAAATTATCCCGTATCTAAAAAAAAATAGCTCGTTTGACACCTCAAATCAGGACTAAAACTCAGGAGTAAAATTTAAATAAGATTGTTTAAAAGGATTGTTTGGACAAAAATTGCGTTTGGCTTGATAAATTTTTTTTACACACAATAAATAAATCTGGAATTAAGAAAAGTAAAAAAAAAAAAATATGTCAAAACCTAAAAGTTCTTACATTGTAATCACAAACAGGTCTCTCACGACTTATGACTTTGACGATCCTGTTACAACCGATCAAATGTTAGGTACATATCAGACCAATATAATAAAGTACTCCTATCGAAAGACAAAGGTCGTGTAGTTTCCATGAAAGAAACGAGGAAGATCACCAAAAATTCTACGTTCAATTTTTGTTTCATCACCAGGACATTTTCAGAGATAAGGACACCATTAAGGAATATTTCCTCCATGCACGACATCTGATGGATGATAAGACATAGTCTAACTCCAATCTTGGAGTCAGTTGCAGTTAAGCGTTAAAGTTTGTATCCTACTTTATAATTTTTTTTTTTTTGGTGTTAAAGATATGTTGTATTAAAATTACTTTTTAGAAACTAACCGAGTCACAGTTGTGATTACAAAAGAATTTATATAATTTGGTAACATGAGTTCTAAAAAGGATGTAAAAATTTCTCCATCACCACACGAAATCATTAACAATTCGAAAAAGTTGCTAATTCAAATTACGAAAAAGTTATTGAGGTGACAGACCATTTATTTTAATCTGAAGGATATTAAGAAATATTTGAAGTTGTAAAAATTCATGCCATTTTGGAATGGGTGGGTAAAAAACACATAGGTTAAGCAGGTAGATCTAAATAAAGAAAACATTTATGTACAACCGAAATAATGAGTTAAAAGAAACTTTCAGCAGAAATTTAAGATTGATTTTAGTTTATTAACAATAGACCTTAAATTTAAACATTTTTGTGTTTTGAATGAAAAAGAGTTATCTATTATGTCAGGAACGATTGATTTGAGAGTTCCGTATCAAATGTTTCTTATTTGAACAATCGATTGAAAAATATCTCAGCAGTGTATTGGCAATATTAAGTGAAATCGGCTATTGAATTAATGTACTTTGGCAACAACAAAGTTTTCTTTATAATAGTATTTTAGAATTAGTATTTGATAGATTTTATTATCAAGACTGGATTCCAATATCGCAGAATCCCAAATATTTCGTAGAAAATTCAATGAATAAAAATGGAACTACTTCAATACTTTGAATTACCCCTCCCCCCAAATCGGAAATTAGGCTACTTTTTTTCTCGCCAAGACGCATTCTCGCTAAATACACATAATTAATAACAAAAAAAAAAAAAAAAAACTCCAAAAATGGTACAAAATACAAAAAAATACTAAATTTGACAACAGTAAAAACCTAAAAGCTGAAAAAACCTAAATTGGCAACACCAAAATAAGAAACAGCAACCCTAAAAAGTCCGTAGGGAGTGCCAGATTTGGCGCTTAATTTTTGGGGGGGTGTATACCAATTTGTTCCATAAAAATAATCGCTAAATTGATTGTTTCCTTATTAATGTAAAATTTCAATAAAATTAACTTTGCAAAGCTTTCTTCTAGTGAAATGAAATGACAACTTCCCCTTTTGGTGATTTACTTAACACAACCATCCCAGAATCATTTTGCTTTACACAGATTTCCGTGACGGAAAATTGTCGCTAGCTTACCCAATACAGTATTTTTTTTTTTATGGCAAGTTTCAAATAATGTTAAAGTAAGAATCGTCATAAATGCATTGAACAGCATCTTTGCATCTTTTCCTCACAGATTAAGTGAATTATATCATCATAAATTTACGATAAGATTTTATTTACAATATTTTCTTGATATATTTATGCTGTTGAAATAATGTGATTGGCAATCAAAGAATGGAATACCATATCTTTTCGGTGTATGTTCAAGCACATTAGTGTGATACATCCAGTTTCATCATTGCAAATCACCTTCAGGAGTCTTTTACAAGTGAAAGCTAATTATAGTGTAGCTTCTTTAATAGGAGATACGGTTAAACTATACTTTAGGGTGCCCTTTGATTCTCGCCAAGTTGTAATCGCGATTGATCGCCAAGCTGGGCAAAACACAACCATATTCTGATTGCAGTAAACCAATTGATTATTCTGTGCAAACAAAAATCACTAATAAAAACGATAGCCAAACAAAAATCGCTATGTTTGCCAAGGGGGCACCCTAAAGTATAGTTTTACCGGAGATACATATGATGCAAAATCAAAAACCGATATATTTGTATAGCACCATAATAAGCCAAAATTTATGTATAGCTAAAGTACATATGCTAATCTGATAAATGAATGATCAGAGATTTAGCTTTAGTATGTGGTTTCAAATTCCACCTCTAGTGTGGATGCTCATATAGGTTTGGAATCCAATTAAGGAAATAGATTCCTGCTGAAGCCTTCGTATCCGATAAGCCAACAATCATTTTTTGGTTAGCATAAACTATTCATGTATAAACGATATCATTACCTATTAAATTGACAATACTGAATAATTTTCTAACTTAATTTTTTTAGTCTTTCTGATAGTTTAAAAATAAAATGATTTAAGTTTTACTCTTTGTGACTTGGAGCACTGCATATCGTGTCTGTTGGCAATTGAGTAGTTTTGGTTGCATTGGCTTAATGATTTGCATATTTATATTTAATAATGAGAAACTGATTTGGAACTTCTTTGATATACCTCCCCAAATCGGAAGTTTGGCGACTTTTTTTCTCGCAAGATGGATTCTCGCTAAATACAAATAATTAATAACAAAAAAACTTTAAAATTAAACTCAAAAAGTGGTACAAAATATAAGAAAATACTAAATTTGACAACAACAAAAACCTAAAAGCTGAAAAAACCTAAATTGGCAACACCAAAATAAGAAACAGCAACCCTAAAAAGTCCATAGGGAGTACCAGATTTGGCGTTTAATTTTTGGGGGGTATATCAAAGTTGTTCCACTGATTTAAATGTAATTATTTTAAATCTTATTTCATAGGATGTACTCATTAGTATTCATATGGTGACTGATAAAAGGCCGAGTCGATCATTATTGTTGTTTAATTTATTTTGTCACATTTTATCCATTTAAATGTTTTTAATAAATGTTTTTTCTAAGACTAAGACATGATAGATTAATTTCAGAAATATTATTTCTACTTTCTACCTAATTCCACTTTGCTCATCTTCACGCAGACAATTTCACTGTTGAGTAGCGCATATTGACTTTTATATGAATAAATAACTTGCTTGTAATTCTGAAATATTTTGCTGCATCATGTTGCTTGTTAGAACATGTCTGTGCAACTATGGAACATGCCTTCGTTATTATATGGTGGGTATTCCAGATTACTCTGACCTATTTATTTAATTATAATGTGTTTTATTGATTGAGAAATAAGGAGGAATGATTCCATAAAGGATCTAGCAAGTTTTTATTTGATATATTATTTATTGCTCAGGGTGTTGTAAAACATTTTTGCTTTTAAAAAAAAACAATATTGTTGTGTGCATCTTGATTAGAGAATATATATATATATATATATATATATATATATATATATATGGTAAAGCATTTTTTAGCATTTACAACAACTTTTAGACACACTTTTGAGCAGAGAGTTCACTTTTTTTTAAGTTATTCTTTAATTAATATCTTTGTGGGTGAGTTTTTTTTTTTTTTTTTTATTTAATTTCATCTCCAGTTTTCAACAAATTTGCTTATTTGAATATAAATCTGATGATTAAAAAATATTTTTTAAGCATTAAAATGTTCATCGAAACACAATAAATGCACATTGTGCTAAGAGTCAATTTCTTAATTTATCAAAGAAAAAAAAAAATTTTTTTTCTACTAATCATTAAAAAAAAAAAAAAAAATTATTTTTATTACTAAAATTTTAAAACGACGCTTTTAAATTGCTCTTCAAAATATTTAAACAAAATATAATTCATTATTTCATTAATAAATATCAAATTACGTATCCCGGATTCAAACATACAATCTTAAACAAAGACGCTTCCGCTATCATGCTTTATTATTCTAATAAGTTATTTTGATTAAGATCCATGTTTTTCTTCTTTCCTTCAAATCCTGTTGGAGTCAAAAATGTTGAATTTACTTTTATTAGAAAATAAAAAATTTATTCCAATATTATTCGGGTTTATTTGGCACAGATTCTGCAAAAGAAGTCCTACGCCTTCTATTTTTTGCATTCAAAAAAACTTTTCTATAGACAGATTGCTCATATAATCCAACCACCATAAGCACTGATCGAAGTTACGGGTAAGATTAAAATGGAGAATTTTTCTAATTTCACCAACTTTTGGAAAAGAATTTCAGTAAAGTACTGTAAAATTGAGTCAAACATGATTTTTTTAATACATTTATACTATAGATCTCAAATGATCATGAATAACTACATTATAATAATATTATTTATCTTTTTCATACCTTATTTTCAAAGCATTCTTCTTTTTTGGAGTTTTGTTTCACCTATTGTAGTGTAGAATTCATAAAACTTACAATTTTAGTAATATTTTGAATTAGTTTGCAACTATGATGATAGAAAATAATCAGTATATGAATGCTTAAGGATGTTTCTTTTTTTTTCTACGAGTCATTTAAAAAAATAAATGGAATAAGTGGAAGTAAAACAAATATTAAAAGCAAATGATTTATTTATTGTCACCAAATCACAAAAGCAGTAAAGAATAATGCAGATTGGGTTTTAATACATCGATTTATTTTAAAATATTCGATTTTCGATTATTTTTGAGAAATCCTTTTTCCCCATTCTTCATATATTTTTTATTATAATTAAAAACAATTTGCTTACAAAACTTTTTAATTTTACTCTAAAGCATATGTATACAATGTGATAAATTATTAGGCTTGATAGTCATATGTCTAATACATCTTGTTCGTATTCAATTTCAATCTACAATGCGATTTTTATACATTTTCAGACTGTACGAACACTTTTAAGAGGTACTGTATATGTTACGGCATATATTTTAAAGCATTCAAAGTTTATTGAAGAGAGAAGTTAATCATTGTTATTTTTCATATCATATATTTGAATGCACATAGTACATGCTTTCGAATTCAGGTAAACGCAAAAACATCGTTCACCTTTGAAAATATCAGGAGTACCTGGAGAAAAGAAATTTTTCAATTGAATTATAAACGGTATTGATATATTTACTTTGAATAATTTAATTTTTTAAAATTCAGAGCATTGTTTTTGTAACAATGAAAAGAATTTATCAATACGGAATATCTGGGCTCGCTTCATGTTAATGAACATTACTTGCGAATATAATAGTACAAAAACTATGTCGTGTATACTGCACTTTTTTCTTAGCATTAATTAATTAAAAAATTTAATTATTTATATGAATTTTTTAAAAAAAATATTTCACATTATTTTATATTGAACTTATCATTCTTACTTATGGACTTAATGAAAGTAGAAAATGTCCATCACCATTCTTTCTCTTTATTCGTTTATTATTTCAAAATTAAAAAACATTGAATTCTAAATGCAAGTTATTTCTTTCTCTTACCCTCAGAGAGGGTATTCGTGCATGGTTTCACGGATGGAGCTTTTCCCGCCACTTCAAAAGAACACCGCATAAGATAATTACAAGTCTCTCCAACCCTTTAATTAAACTTCGCAGTAAGAGTCGACCCCTTCTCTGATCACGAGACTTTTCAAGAAAACTCAATTTCTCCGAAATCACTTTCGCCAAACTCGGCATTTGGCGATGTTTCCGTCCTCGATTTCGATCAGCGTTTACCACGGTTGCGTTATCACTCCATTTTTGACTGTTTTCTGACGATAGCGTTTAATCATTCTTCTCTTGTTTACAAGATTCGTTATGCTTTGTTGTATTTCTTTGCGAAAGAAACTCATTGACGCGTGGTTTAAAATTCTAACCCCTTAGAGAGGATGATAAAATAAGAAACAAATTAATTCATTCAACAATATATCTCTTACATTTTCTTAATTAATGTTTCTTGCCAAATTAATCTTCTTGTGTTTTATTACTACTATTCTTAACTTCATCATTAACTGCAGGAAGTCATAAAAATATCTGCACTGAAAATTCATGAATTTTTAAAAAAACATCAATTATTTTTATCATATTTTATGAAAAAGAAATATAATTATACAGGGAAAGGAAGGGTATGTAATTTATAATAATAGCTAGATATATTATTACATTTATTTTAGAGGCAATGCTGAATCCTTTTGCGCCTATCTAAAATAAGTTTTCGATGAGTGAGAATTACAGCTTCATAAAAATATTTGCGCAGAAAATTCGTGAGAGTTTTTTTGTGAAAAATATTTAAACATCAATTATTTTTCTTTTTAAAAATATTATTATAATTTGAATAAAGAACATAATAATTGTTAGAGATATTCATACATATTTTGTAGGTAAAACTGAATCCTTTTGCACCAATCTAAAGAACACTTTCCAAGAGTGAAAATTGCAGGGGATTATCTCTTTTCAAAATCTCTTAAAATAAACTTACTGATGATCAGATGTTTTTGATCATGTTACTGTTTTTTTCAATGGATGAATGAAGATAGGTGATCGTCTCCACAAAAGCACAAGTTTCCAGTGTCCAAATACAGAGGTTGTTTACATATTTTTATAACGATTTTGCACAGCTATATAATTAAATATATATAAGTATCTTATTTTCTGATATATTCAAACTGATAGCCCTTTCTCTGAACTATCATATTACATCCTGATTTCTTAGATAAAAGTCCGTATCTTAAAATATTAGGACTTATAATATTTTACTCCTCCTTCACAATATTCCAGAGTCCATCCAATGTTTTGGGATGCCTCCTATAAAGAACTTGGTTCAAAATTCTTAATGCACAGTAATATATAGTTAGGGGTCTTGGATGGGATGCATTTAAAAGGAAAAGTTTCAATTCCAGTTTCATTTTGTCAAAAAACAGCAATAGAGGTATGACTTGGAGCCTTATCCTGATGGAACTTAAGACAATGAAAAATTCTTGGATGAAGGAATGGATTTTTTTTTCTTTGAAAATAGATGTTAAATCATGCCTCTGACAGTAATCCGAATTAATTTTGACTTTTTTTCTACTTTCCTTACTTAAGTTTTTCAGTTGTAAGAGAATCCAGTAATAATCATAAAATCTTTAGAAAAGCTTTCTTTCTTTTCTCTAACCTAACTTGTTAAGTCTTTTTCTTCTTTTTTCGGTAGTAAATCATTTTTTTTTTTTTTTTGTTGCAGTCAGAAGCTTCATCCAAGCTTCATCAGTTGTAACTACCAATTTCAATTTTTCACTAGCCAAATAATTTTCATACAACAACCTCTACGTAATTTTACGCTGAGAAACATGTTTCGATGTTAGGCGACGAACATCGTGCTTTTTTGCTTTGATTAATTTTAAATCGAATTTCATAATTTTGTTCACAGTTTCAACAGAGTCATTTAAATATTTTTAAATAGTTCTTCGGGTTGTAAGATTTTCCTTTAAAATATATGAGATGTGGCTTTAAATTTAATAAAAGGTGTAAACACCTATATTGGTGCCTTTTTCCCCATTCAATGAATACTTTGACGTTTCTTCTCTTTCATATTAATAACGTCACATATTTTATGTGTAGAAATATTAAAACCATGATTTTAAAACCATTTTTTAATAACTGAATAAGAGTATTTCTCTTAGTACTGCGCAAAAATTTAGCCTTCAATTCATTGTTTATTTTTTAGTGACATTTTAGAGCAAGGAAAATTTTTAATGCAGCAGACATGATAATGCCTTATAACAATTTAATGTCAGTTTTAAATTAATATTTAATTTCATGGAGAAAATTAAAATCGTTACAAAAATGTGGGAAAACTCTCTATAACTACAGGAAAAAATTCTGCTTCATCAAAAATAAAAATTATAAAATAAAAAAATGATATCATAAAATGAATTCAAAGGAAATATTTCTCTGGATGTGTATTAAAATTATCATGTAATAAAGGAAACGATATGGCATTTTCTTATTCTACAATTTAAGAGCATGAAAAAGCAGATGATAATAATTAATTAATCAGTAAAATTATAGACACATGACAAATTTCAAAAACAAAATCGTGCAAAATGTTTTTTTTTATTAAATTAAAATACTTAATTTATTGACCAATATTTAAAATTTGTTGGAAATTTATTATTTCATGGTTTTAATATTTATAATTGGGCAATTCAAAAAGACTAACGTTACATATGTAGAGCTTTGCATTGAGGAGGCCCAACAGTTAATGTAAAGCATCGAAATTAAATCCATAACATTTTTATTTATGAATTTCCCAGGGAATTTAATTAAAAAGGGCCATCTATAAATTTCGTTTCTATATATTTTGAAGTGTAATATGTAGGATTTAGTTTATTAATTAATACATTTTAAACTAATTTACATTTTAAATTCCGAATTAAGTATAAACACTTTATGATAATAAAATTTGATCAGAATCTCAATTGAATCAAATTTCTATTAATCACAGCCGAATTATCATTCTTCTTTTTCAGAAGCGCTACAGACTGTTGCAGACCAAGCTTCCTTCATTGGACTCTATACCGTGCAACAGTTTTTCATCGGTTCACCCCTTGTTTAAGGTCTTTCTCCAAATTAACTAATCTAGAAGGCGTTTCCTCTATTCTTGAAAAAGCTATTATTTTTTTTTGTGGAAAAGATCATCATATCAATAAATATGACCTAGCCATCTAATACGGAAAGCCTTTACTATTTTTGCGATGTGGGAATCATTATATTTTTGATAGATTTCATGTTTGTATAAAATTCTCCATGTATTATTTTCTTTTAGAGAGTACTCCAAAGATTTTCCTCAATATTTTTCTTTCAAAAATCAGTAATAGATTATCTTCTGCCTTGTTAAGCACCCAGCATTCAAATTCGTAAAGGGCTACATGTCTTATGAATGTCTTATAGGTATTCATTTTAGTCTTTTAGTTTAGATTTGACTTGACTTTCCAGCTGCCTTTTTAAGCAAGACATATGCCTCGACAACAACTTGCTTTGAACGTCCAATCATGTCAATATCATCAGTAAAAAGCTAATAATTGAATTGTCTTTTGTAATTTTGTTCCACTTGCGTTTAGTTTGGAATCTCGTACAGCCTTTTCTAGAGCCAGATTAAACAACAAACATGAAAATGAGTCTTCCCATCGCAGACCTTTCTCAATATAAAAAGACTGAGAAAAAGGACAAAATTTTAAATTCACCATTTTACATTTCTAAGTGTCAAAAGAAGTATCACTCTATCATCATGAAAAATTCTCTGAGTCAATTTTTCATATTTATTCCAATATTTTTTTTAAAAAAAGTACTTTTTGGTGAGATGTTGACAGCAAAAAATTATTTCTCGCACCATTTATTACTATAAATATGAACTATCGTTTGCCGTCAGCAAATACTCTTTGAATATAAAATTCTACCTCAAAGAAAACTCAGAAACTTTTCTCAAATATAAACTCCGTGAAATAAGAAAAGCAACATCGTCTACATTACGCATTGACCTGCCTTCTTCAGTATTGAACCTACTTCAATTTATTTTAACGAGTGCCTTGCTCAGGATGAATCTTAGTTTTTCTAACTACTAAACTTCTGTTCGTTAATTTTTTGTGTCAGCAATAACGTCAGTAGTAAAAAATAAACCTAAATCTTTGCTACAGGTGTAAAACTGTTCCAATTATCCACCTAAAGATGCTGACTTCTACTACTTCTGAAGGTGAGATACTTAATTTTAAAAAGAAATTCATTTTGTCGGAAGATTAATGCCAAATCATTGCTATGACTTGCGTCAATTGAAACAATAAAATTAAGATGGATTTGAATATCAAAACGACAAAAGAAGCAATTTTTATTGTCTTTTTAAATGCCGTACTGCATTGTAGAATTTTTATGTCATTGATTTATATCAGAAAATGTCATAATCATGGCAGGTGAAGTTTTTATTCCAGTTTGAAAAACGATATAACATAAAATCAATTCCTCATTCAAAAAATAAATAAATAAATAAATAAAAATAAAAAAATAAAAAATAAATAAAATAAAATAAACCAAGTTTTTTAAAGGGACTTAATTATGGTAATTAACATAACTTTTAAAATAATGACAAATTAAAAATCGAGATTTATTCAAAGAAAGAATTTATGAAGCAGTGTTACATATTGGATATATGAAACAACTTACAAACCTAGAGTGTATTGTATTTTTAAATTACACAAAATTTTTTTCGGGTTTTTTCTATAAATATTTTTTTGGTTTTTTCTATATACTTTTTATTTACATAAATAAAAAGCGAATTTCGAATTCCTTAAAACCGAGATAGGAGTCGAACCCACAAGATATATATTCTAACATACATACAACATTAATCTGTTATGGCCAAGATTGGATATCCGAATATCGAAATGAAAATCACAGTTTCATAAACCAGTCAGCTGTCACAATGCTAATCACTCGGTTGCCAGATCTGCAAACATATGTAAGTAAAACAATGTTTATTGACATTTTCTAATATGCAGATATATAAACTATAATTACAATTCTTAATTTATTATTCGCAAATATAATATTAAAATTTTTCATGGTTTGTAAATAAATACTTGTGGAATTAATAAAAAGAAGAAGCAGAAAATTTACATAATATATAAAAATGCATTAGAAATTATAATTCCATAATGTACCCAATTCAAGATAAATGCTTGTTTTTGCCACTTAAAATCTACTATACCAATTGTTTTCGTCGTCGAAGTTTTCAAAATTTGAGGTATATTTGTATTTCCCTTTTATGAGATTAGCTATATTGAAATCAGTACTTACAGCAATAAAATTGGATGGTTGAATTAGTTTGTCACTCTATGGTTTTATATTGGACTAGATAGCTGATTCGAGTGGCTCATACAATTTAAAGTGTATTCCGAACTTCTGTAAGCATCCATAACAAAGTAGCATTCAAAACCATGAAAAAACTTTTGTACCAATAACAATATCTTTGATATAGGTTTAGTTATTGCGAAACTTTACTGATTCTTTGTTTCTGCCGATCGCAAAAAACAAGACATCCACTTTGTGAGCTAGAACCACCTTCAAGTGACGATGTCTTTGCCTGAGCTAGCATTTTTTTTTCACACATGCAAAGTCTCATAGGATCCTACGGAGCTCTTAATTTCTCAGCACGATAATCTTTAATAAGGTCTGGTATATAACCCGCTACTTTCGAAAAATGAAATCAACGTGTTTCTTCCCCCTCCCCCTCTATTAGGTAACTACGGTAGGAGAAAAAAAATCTTAGAGGCATATAAAGTAAAATGTAGCCACACACGCAAAGATTAAAAATCTTATGATTTTTAATGTGTGGTTACAATTTTAACTCAATATTTTCAGTTACTCAATATTTTCATAATCAGAGGCTTAAAATGGAGACCGAACCAATAAAGATTGATGTCCAAAAAATGCAGATGCAATATATCTTAGTTTAGGCTAAACTTACGCGAAATATCTGTTTCCATTAACTTATTGTATTAAAAACATATATTAATCAAAATAAAAGAGGCTCACTGACCATTCACTTAATAGAACACGGAATCTCGTTTAATATGGCCATACTGTATAATGCAACCTATTAGCTGTTTTAAATGATTTCAATTATTCATTATAACTTCAATCATTTATTATTCAAATGATTTCACTTGTATTAATTTGTTTATCATAAACAGTAAGCTGCGTCATTATAAACATCTCTGTCGCAAATTGTATTACAATATACTGTTTTATTATTTATTATTGTTTTATAATATTGGTAATATCAATAAGGAAATATGATTGATGAAAACAATTCAAAATTAAACCGTAGATGAGAAATATTAAAAAAAAAATTTAGGTATGTACTATTTAAATGTATTTACTTATTATTGGAAGTCTGTATGCATAAACCCATATCAAGTTATAAAATATTGAAGCAACAAAATATTAAATCTAGGAAAATTAGTTTAATTACACTAGTCTAAAGAATTCTACCAAACTAATTATATGTGAAACCTTCAAACTCTAATTCTTTACTATCAAAATTAAAAAGATTTAACAAATTTCTTAATCCGAATCTTCCAAAATATAACATACATCTTTTGTTTTCTATGATTTGAACACCTTTGAATCTCGATAATTTTGACGATATTTTTACAGACTTTGTTCACACATTTTTCAGATTGCTGTACGAAATGTTTATTTTAGTAGATTTTAGCGCAACACCAATAAAAACAACGTACTGCTAAAAATTTAACTTTTAAATGTAAACGTAGTTTTTTAATTACCGGATAATACAATAAATGATTTGCCACCGTATATAGAGGGATTTCGTAATAACTAAAAGCTGTTGTATAACAATTGAACAGGTGATCTTTGTTCTAGGAAGACTTTTTCATAGATAATAGGCTATATTTTTGGGAGGAAATTCTTAAATTTCCCAAACATCCGCCTTGTCAAGTGGATATGAAGAAAGCGCAACATCTCATTCATTGCTCACTAATGACTAAAAAAAGTGGTCTGCTTATTAAAGTCACGGTGAAATTGAAGTAAGTGATTCAGCAAAAATTTTTATAGTTGAATACTTGAGAGGGAGATTGATATACTTGGTTTTTAAAAGATAATTTTGTTTTCGAAAATTGGTAGTATTTATTTAAATATTATTCTTTTTTCATTTCTATTTCTTATAAAAGGGACCTCGTTATTACATGAAGGACCAGTATGATGGAAGAAATAACCCAAACTTATCTGCGAATATTCTATTTACGTTTAAAATAAAGACTAAAAGAAAATAAAACTATCATATAATAATCAGTCCAACTCCCTTTGAAATGATATAAGCAATATAATTGTATAATTAACATTACAATATTATAATTGGTGTTTTAATTGTATATTAACAATTAAAACATTCTAATTCGATCATTTTTTTCAATCACATAAAACACCATTAATAAAAAAATAAAAATAATGAAAAAAATGTAATTATTACTTTTTATTATCGTAAATAATTAGGAAATAAGAATGAATTTAACAGAAAATTATTTCTATTTCTACGTTAATATTTGATGAGATTATAAGATTTGAATTTTTCTAATTTAATTAGCAATGTTTTGTGTAGCTGAAATGCTAACTAGAACATTTTAATTGTGTCACCTACATTAATAATAATAATTATCATTATGTCTCTTATTAGCGCGTTTATTATTATTCATATATCATACTATAACAACTTCTGCCATATGATAAAAAGTACCTATATGGTAATATATTGTGAAACCAATTTTACAGGGACACTTGACAACTTTGCATTGTGTGATTATTTTGCACAGGATAGCTCTATAAATAGTGTTCGTTTTCATTGTACAACTTATGATATGTTAGTCAAAAATGAAACATTTAAAAAAAAAAAAAAAAAAAAAAATCAGCAATGAAGCTTACTTGGCGGGAATAAACAAATTGGTCACTATTGACCAAAGTAATCTGGTGGGGGTTTCATTCTTATGCACAAAATGTAGCAACATAGATACCAGACACCGCTGACAAACATCACGGTGTGAGGGTCTATGGATGTTGAATCAATGTTTTTATTCAATATTTCTTTATTATTGGAGATTGGGAAAGAGAGTACTTTGTCAAGTAATTTTCTTAATCTTGAACTACTTGACTGTGATTCAAAGTAAGGAAACTTCTGGGTGGTCTTGGGGGCCTCGAAAAATAAGTGGCCAGAAACATAATAATACTCTTATTTAGAGTTCGGAATCCAGCTGGCAAGCTATTCACTGAGAAATGTCATAACAATTCAAAGATGTCGCCTGTTGGTAAGACCACACTTTACGTCATAGAAGTTCCTAGTTCGATACTGTTAAGCAATAGGAGACGAGTGCTTCCTTGTTACTTCCTCAAAGCATTTCTGTTGATGTGAATGCGTGGGAGTTTTCTGGGTTTCTTTCTCAGCCTTACATAAATACAGTACACTATTTTTGAAAAAATCTAAAGCAAAACTGTGAATACAGTAGTTTTTCATCTATTAAAGAAAATGTAAGTTGGCATCTGAACTGGCATCTTCCTGTAAGCAATTACTGAATCCGTTGTCAATGTATTGTTATTGATTTTCGGTATCGATTAGGCGACAGGCTAACTCGAATGAGAAAAATATTCGAACAATAATGGATGTAATACTATAATAAATAAAACACCAAAGCCTTTAAAATTTATGAAAAAATGAAATATATAAGGAAAAAGTTTATTTTATTTCTACCCGGAAAATGATTATGTTGTCATTTTGGGAATAATGAGATTTCCATAAGACAAAAATAATGAATGTGTCCAAGAATAAAAAAATAGACTTATACCATTCTCGATTTCAAATAAAGGTACTAAGTAATTTTCTGTAATAAACTATTATTTGAATTTTATCATATCCTTATGAATGTTATCCATTAATTTTATGAAAAGCATCTGGCATGACCCTTCCGGCTTATTTTTTTCCCTGACTTATAGTTAAGCAACGAATAACGTGATAGAGCATTATTAACGTCAGACCACTTCGGTATCTAATCAACTATAAGAATCGGAAGAAATTTTATTCGTTTAAACTTCTAAAAAAAATCTTTCTAATAGACTTCTCGGGTATGGCAACGCCCTAAGGGATATTTTTCAGAAAATTTCAAAATCAGAGAAAAATTGCGTAATAGTGATTGAAAATTAATATTGCTCCAACTGATTTTTACCTGCTAATTGAAGGAATATATATATATATAACTATATATATATATATATATATATATATATATATATATATATAGTTAACTGCCTTTTAAATTTGAAAATCGGAAAAAAGATGAGGTCAACAATATAGCTGCTTTTTCACAAATTTCTAGACTGCAAAAATGGAAGGATATTAGAACCTACGAATGCATTTAAAATCACGCAGAGTTCATGTCTTTAACAAATCATTTTGCGATTTCAGTCAGCGGAAATAGGTAACCGGAAATGAATATCGAGAATCAAACTAATAACGGCAGTATCCAAATCATCTGCTTTCAGTTTTATTAACAGAATTCCGGGAATTTCGGGGAATTTTCCTACAGATGCTGTAGGCGTATTTTGAAAATGCCCTCAATCCAAACAATATAGTATTCAAAACTGCTGACAGGGAAATACTTTTGAGTTATATTGAGTTTCTTGGAATTATTAAAATACTTTTGAATAAAAGTCACAACAGTCCTTAAGGCAGTTCTCAGATAGTAACTTCTGGTACTTAATGAATACTGACTGGGTATCAAAATAAATATATATACATACAGGTAAAAACATTTCAGAAATGCTTATACATAAACTTTAGTTACATTTTTAAAAAATAAAGATCGAAAATGATACCGGGTGAGTGCTTTCGTGTTCTATTTCGGGCTTAGTGAAAGAGCACATTATCATCTACTTTGGTATAACGTTAGTTTTATTTCTGACAACAGTTCAAGTACTAGTTTTTTGATGACTTGAGTTTGATAACTTTAATTCCTAATGAATTCACTTTTACTATCCTCTTCTGGTCCGGTAATGGGTTCGAATCCCATCTTGATCTTGGATGTTTGTAGTTGCGTGGAACCCACTTTAAAACCGTAGGTTCTGGTCTAATTAGCCCTCGTGTGCAAAAAATAACCATTGAACGACAGGCAAACTAAATCAATTTCTTCCGGTAAACTGTGATTCTTAAAACTACAAATTAGTAACCTAAATACGACACAAAGCTAAAAGTGGTGTTTGGTCCAAAAGCTTGACCTTCTATAGATCAGATGGTTAAATCATCTTCCGAGCAACAGGTAATCATCTGGAAAATCATTCTTGGGTTTAGGTTGCAAAAGTGCGTATTAAAATGACTTGTTTTATTTTCCTTGATTCAATCAAAGATCATCGTGATGAAAAGTCGTTGCATGTTTAATATTCAATGGAACTAAAGTTTCTTAGATGGTGTGATAAAAATGAGAGAGTACAAGCACAGTAGCTAGTCCTGTCATTCAATTATGATTGAAAACATCGTGACTATTATTGACGGTGAGACACAATCTGTCAATTAATTTAGTCCAAATCCCGCGCCATCATTATGCATGGTACACATAACGCTGGGGAAACAGAACTGTGTTGATGCAAATATCACCATAGTAACCTATACGATAACAAAGGGAAGCAGTAATTAAATTTAATAGTTTTTAATGCAATCCAACGATTATTAGTTATGATTCATCAACTTTAAAAAGCTTGGTGTACTAAGTATTATTAATAAAATAAAGACGTCTTGTTTTAACATTAAAAATGTCATTTGGAAAACTGTTTTTACCAATGAAATAATTGCTTATAAATTTTCATTTGAAATTTTTATAATTTTTATATTGATTATCTATTTTACTAAAGTTTTCTCAGACAATAAATGCTTTAATAAAAAGTATTTGATAAACTTGGAATATATAAGAGCCATTATTGATAAGTATGGCAGAGCTATGCTCGTGTTTCTGAAGAGTAGGTTGTTCGATACTAGGAACAATTAAGATTGGGCTGAGTGAGACAACTATCATTTAAGGTCAAATACTCTTCTTTTAATTTAATATTAGGTTGGGGAAAACGTTATCCATTATTTTTTCGGTAGACGTCTGTAGTGATCGATATCTCGTGAGGTATCTATCAAACAATTTCAGATTTATGCTCGTTGGAAAGGTGACATTTGACACTAAAATATCCTCTTGCGGTTTTTATTGTTTGATTAATTCAGTTACGAGTATAAGGTTTCAAAAATGGAAGACAACAAACCGAAAATTCGATACATTTTCGTTTTTCTCTTGTAACGGCGAAAAAGATAGCCGGGTGGCTAAAATTGTGAAAGGTGTTTATCGTCCTATATAAGACTGTAATAACCAGTTACGTACAATTTTTGTTTCGTCGATTCCGTTTGGGTGTTTGGATGCTAAAGATGCACCTCGCATGGATACAACATCGTCGAGAATGTCTATAAAATATCAAAAATTATCAAACTTGACAGAATGTCAGCAGTCGTAGTTTCGCACAAGACCTAAAAATCTACATGAAAACTGTTTTAAACCTTTTTACAAAGCGAATCTGAAAGAAGTTACAAAAAGTTCACGTAAAAATAATGGATTTCTTTTCCCCCAACCTAATATAAAAGTTTAGAAAGGATGATTCAAGTGTCAGCCTCATCAGTGCTGGCGTTTCAACCTCGGTTCGAAATGACATAATTGTTAGAGGCTTCAGTCGTCTTGAAAAGTTAGCCAGAAGCGTAATCCCATAATACAGTACATGCCATATTGTATTATCATTATTTATTATATTTATATATTTTTAATTACGCAATGAAGTAATATTATTATATAACGCAATGAAGTACATGTTTCGGTTGAAAATGATTTTTCTTTTAACATTCCAAATCTTTTTAGCTGATCTATTATTATTTCAACTTAATAGTTGATCCAAGTGGAAAATTACATGTAATGTTATTAATTTTGATGTTTAAAAAGTCTACGAATTTCAATCAATGAGTTTTTCAAGACTCATTGCTCATGTATAAAACGGTCCAGGTGAATTGAGCGCCTATGTTATTGAGCATTTGGTTCATACATAAAGGCTGGATTTTTATGTTAAGGTCCAAAAAACAAACAAAAGAACACAGCTTTTTTAATAAATTCAAAAGCTTCCTATATGGTTAAATCGCATTAAAGCAAAATAAGTTCGCTTCAGCCTACTTTTGCAAGTAAGAATATTTATTAATTAAATTAAAAGCATAAAAGTCGAGTGGGATTATTTTGTTTGCGATGATTTTAATTTAAAACAAATACTGAATGTAATTTTATTATAATTATATGGAAAAATCTTATTCCCAGATAATAATCAAAAATTAGTAAAAAATTATCTGACAACAGCATGAAAACGAGGGGAAAAAAATGAGTTTTTCTTAAACGCGAGAGCTAACGAGTGATATTCTGCTCTTTGTGGGAAAAATAAACTGGTTGTAACATTCAATTTTATGAACTGGAATTTAAATTAATTAAAAAACTATTTAAACTAATAAAAAGGAGTATTATTTTTTACTTTTTTATAATTTGTAAGATTTTTTTTATTCAAAAAGATATATAACACTACATAATAATAAATATTCTTAAATCCCTTTCAACCTGGATTAATATATTTACATGAAATATAACTACCTTGTAAAAATTAATTCCTCCAGCAATTATCGTACACACATGATTACACGTGTGATTATTCGAGTCCTATTAAACTGAAGTTTTTGGGTTAATCGGTGAAGTCATCAGGAAAAAACAACAGAAAGAAATACGGAAAATATGTTGAAATTATTATAATCTTATTGTACTTTTTATCTCTTTTAATAAATATGTTTAATCAAAGATGTATACATATAATTGTTTAATTTTACGCAATTACTATAAACGCCTTATTAAATATAAAAAGTTTTTTTTATTAGTACGACAAGCAGGACACTTGCTTATTGTTTACCAATTTCGGCGACACCAAAAGTTAGTATTTTTCAACAATTGTTATTTAAATCTATATTAATCATAAATTAAATGAAAGATAATGTTTGTGTTCTCCAAATGCAAATTTACTAACATTAATTTCTGTTCAACATTTTTACATATACTTTTTATTAAATTAAAAAATAATTACATTGGTGGAAAAAGGCATCTTTATTAATTGCAACATTAACAAGCATTGTTTCAAGAAACAATTTGAATAGATATGTCTTCCTTTATGAGAAAGAGTGGAAACGGCATGTTGCAATGTTATTACATTCGTGTTTCCTGGCAGCTAAAGCTTATTTTAACCCATGGACATGCTTGGAAACACCCGAATTCTTGTAGATTACACTCTACTGAAGATTTTGATGTAACATATGCTAGGGTTCCTTTATTTATGGAAGACTTATTTCAGTTTCTTATGGGGAAAATTGCCATCAACTGATAGGAGTAAAAAGTGATAAATGACTCAAAACTTAACTAGAAATGAAAAATAATGGAAAAATATTTTTATTTACATTAGGGCATAGCATTGTGATGATCGGATTCGGATTATATGGTTTTTTATAACCACTGCAGAGCGATTTACTTCTGAAACAATCTTTTATAGGCAGTTGATTCTATTCACAGATTACAAAAAATAAACTCTGAAAACTCCCAATCACCCCTTTTGACAATCGTGCATGCAGGAAGGAATCAGGGATGAAATGTCTAACTATAATGGTTTGACAACAGATTGGTGTAGACTCCAAGAATTATAATCCGAAGAGTGTCATCACTATGGTCTCATTTTACATTAAATTTAATAAAAAATTTATGGTTTTAAATGGTTTTCTAATTATTATATATGAAATAAATATCGTGTTATTCAAGTACTTTTCCCATGAAACTCACCGTGACTTAGAGGTTGGGCCGAGCTCGTAATAATTGGTCTCTGGTTCTAATCCCAATCTCTCGGAGATGAGTGTTAGCCTTATTTTTCTGTTTGCATGTCTATCGAAATAGGTGCTAAGGAATTTCCAGATTTTTCTGAAATTAATTATATTAATGAATAATAAACGAATATTAAATAAGTTATAATTAATAATTAATTATAAAAATAATTAACATATTAATAAACGAATATTATATTTTCATATGTGAATACTTTATATATGAAGTTATATAACATTCATATGAGGCAAATGAATACTGTACACTTTATATTGTCAGTAAAAAGTCCTGTCGAAAGGTAATAAATAAGCAAAGTGAAATATCCTTAGAATAATTTAGTAGTGTTAAGTAGTCTTCTCCGTGAAGTGATACATTTTTTATTCACTGTAGTCTTGGTCTCTAGACCACGATAACCTGGATTAAAAGGCTTCATTCTCGCTATCGGAAAGTTGTAGGTTCTATACTTGAGGCAGTCAAAGATATCTTATGATCAATAATGGCTTCTGTAACACAACGGTCGTTGTGGTACTATCTCATGCTTAAAATGATATTAGTAAGGGGGTTAGAGCATTTTTTTTTGTTTGCTACTTAACTTATATTTTTTACATATGATGGCTAATTAGATAGAGACCTACAGTTTAAAGTGGATTCCAAACCACTACAAACACCTAAGACCAAGGTAGGATTCGAGCCCAGAAGCTGAAGAACCGGAGACCAGAACGGCAACCATTTGGTAGGCCAAAGTCTTCCTCTCTTCTACTCGTTTTTTATTTCAAATTATGACGATCCTCGGTGATTCCTCAGCTCCATCGTCGGATCTTCAGACTATAAATAGAGCAAACATGCGAGTCAACTAGAGTTGAAGAAACATCGATATCATTAAGCAGCATTTATGAACATTTGGCAGAAAATGCGTAACTCCTAAAATTAATCTTAGCAAAGAGAAAAAAAATTAGCTTCTGTTAACAATAATATTAATTATGTGTTAGTATTATAATTATACACCCTATGTAAACATAGTCTAGTTTATGTTTATAAAAACTTGAGTCTGGTATAACCGCGAATCTACTATATGTTTTAACATTTAAAATACTAAAACTTAATTATGTAGTATTTACATGAAATATATTTAACTTAATTATTTTACTTACATATGATGAATACTTCCTTACCAATAAAATATGGTGTTACAGGATAAGTTATGAATTTCACCTGATGACATACAAGACTTGATTCATGGATTACAATAAGGAACGCACTTATGAATTTATGATAATTTTAATTTACTGGAAGTGCGATTGAATTGTATCATGATACAATTCAATACAATTCTAGGCAGCTCATTGAAATAAGTTTCGAGAAAAGCTTTCGCAACGGTTCATAAATAGCAGAAAATCAGACAGGAGAGCCCTTATTAGAAGCCTCTCAAACACACCGACAACCGGCATTTTCAAGCGATAATGCGTTTCCTGTGATGGGCGTCTGCAGTTACAGTGATTTCAGTTCACCATATCCCGTTGATAGAGAGACAGTGAAGTCCACTATACAGAAAATTGATCGGCATTTCTTTGTAAACCGAGCAGATTTCAATTCCACAACAAGTATGCACTTTAAAAAGATATGTAAAATCTATAACAGATTTTATTTTTAAAAAATAAATTATCCAAAAAATTTGTCTACAGGGAAGTAAATAAAAATTGTAATTTAACATTTGAGAGTAAACATTTTAATTTGCTAAATAATAATATGATATACAAAGTACAAATTATATACTTTTAATGTATTTTTTAAATCACTTTTTTTTATGTTTGTATAGTATCCTAGTATACAAGTTCATTTTATGGTGAAGGTTTTGTTCGAACCAGATATTTTGAAAAAATTGTATTAACACAATAAAAATGAATTAAAACAACTATAAAATTTGGTATACGAATTTTATCGTTATTTTTCTAAAAGATCATTCTTAATTTTCCGTGTAAAAATTAGACTTAGTTTGTAATATTTTATTAGCTAATTGCTACAGCAATATGTAACTTAGTATGAGAGCAGCATTTCCCTATACCAAGCATAGCATATCATATTGAGAGGCATAGCAACCAAATTCTACGCACATTTAAGAACTTAGATAAGCGTAGAATTCGGTTGCTATGGTTATAGACTCTGAAATTATAGAATTTGCAATAGTAATTTGAAAACAAATATAGTATGAATATCTACGGTTTTTTTTTTTTTTTTTTTTTTTTGGAATAAGTGAAGCAATTTATGGAAAAAACTAGGTAAAAATTAAACATTCTGTATTATTTTTGAGCACAGTATTTATTTTTTAATTTTTTATCAATATTTATTTGCAAAAATTAATAAAAGTAATTTATTACTGCTAGCATTTTTTTTTTTTATCTTTGAAAGAAAAATACACCGATAGATACTACAGAAACAGCATAGCTAAAAATTGTTACTGTTTTGGACGATGATCAAAATTTGATTATTCAAAATAAAATTTTGACTATTACTCTTAAAAAAATTAGGTCAATAGAATTCCAACACAAAAAGTAATTGCTCACCTTAAATATTTTAATTAATTTACATTCTACTTTATAAACATTAGTGCAACAAATATAACTCAGCTTTTAATTAATAAATCAAATTTCATTTTATTTGATATTATATCTCGTCATTTATAACAATATATGTTTCTATATTTGTTAAAGTCATTCTTAATAAAAATTAAAACTAATATTTGAGATTTTCATAAAAGGAAACAGAATTTGAATTTTTCTTTAATTTAAATAATTATAAAAATTTATCACCTTATATATTTTGAATCCAATTCTAAAATCTGATTCAATACAAACAAGTGCAAAAATATAAACAATTTCATCCATAATAAAATAAAGTACATGTAAATTGTAATGCTGAACATAGTATAAAGCATATACATACTGTTTAATCATTCCTCTATTAAATAATATCAATTAATGCATAATAACGATAGAGACAGTATCCCGTACTCTTAAGTATAAAAATTACTAGCATTTTCTATTCGAGGAATTGTTTCCAATTTTAATTATAAGCAGAATGGCACCATTAGCCAAAGTTTTTACAAACTTTGATGATAAGTAAAATTTTTAATAGATTATATTTATATTGAGAAATTTAAATGAATGAAACTCTTACCAAAAAATAAAAATATACTTTAAAAATATATTATTTAAAAAATTTTATAAATTAAATATCTCTTAATATATTGTCTTGTTTTATGACTAACAATTTCATTAAACAGATAGATATTCCTAAATATTTATTTCATATATTGATCCTAATTTATGCATTGGTAAACACACATTTGGCTGAGTCATTAAAATCCATGTATATATCTATATGCATCTGTCTGTGTGTACTGTAAAAACCCCCGTTGACTAAACTTCAAATATTTCGAGGGATTCACTAAACTTATTTTCTCACAAATTTCATTAAATTAAATAAATCTGTCTCACAAATTTTTTTGAACATTTTAAATCTGGATAACTTGTATTTTATTTTTAAATTATAGAAAGATGTCATAATTTCTATATGTTTGATCAATTAATTTGTACAATTTTTTAATAATTAAGTGGAAATGAATAAACTTTTTTATTTTAAAAAATGAAAAGAAAAATTAAACTTAAGGATTTGAATTTATTTTTTTAAAACTCTGAGTTTTTAAAAGGAAAGAAAAATTTGAAAATTATTTATCAAAAAGTCGCAATATAGGGATAGTCCCTTTATAATTTGGCGCGTTCTTACGATGACGTCATTGCTAGGGCGATGGCGCCACTACTTGTGGAATCGAGCTCACACCCACACTTCGCTAATTCACTCACATTCGACCGAAAGATGGCGGTGTTATTTGCGCCACTCGTTCGGCAGACTACCTAATAGCTCGCTTATCTACCTGTACTTCCATCCAGCAAGCTCCGCAACACGCTATTCATCTACCTGGTAAGTCTCCCATATCTCTTTTTTCTCTCTCGAAACCCCTCTTCATCCTGCACCCGACCCCCTCATTCAGTTGTGGGGTGTGATGGGTGTGGTTTTGCCCATCGGGAGTCCATTTCGGAGAATATTTTCGCTGACGCTTCGAGCACAAAACGCATAACCACATGTTTGAATG
>JAPDSC010024740.1:0-42683 GCA_026290005.1 Latrodectus geometricus
AATTACCCTGTATATTAAAACATTATTGTACACTAAGTATTGTTTTTTAAGTAATATTTTTGATGGTTTTCTTATTTAATCTGCTTTTTTGCAGATATCTACTTATAAGACCATATTAGCTAGTGCTAATACTGATGATTCTGTTACTGTATGGCTACCTATAGAAGAGATCTCATGAATTTTTTTGTATCATTTTTAAATTAATGAAACTTTATTTGATCTATTGATATGATTCCTGTTTTATTGTTTTAAAAATTCATGAATGGCAGAACAAAATATACCTATTACAAAGTAAAATTATGGTCAGTTTTGTAAAAATATTGTTAATTCTTTTATATGTTTAATTATTTTTTAACTTAAATTTTGAAGTTTTTAAAGGAATGTATGTTTCTGAAGCTAAGGTACCATCTTATTAACATTCCGTGTGTTCAGTACTGTTGCTCTTAAAAGCAAATGACCAGAAATTGTAAAAGCATTTATACTTGGTTTTGTTAATGCACAAGTTACTATTTGAAATACCTGTTTGATTTCACTCTTTGATAATACATTTGTATATTTTCTATCTATTTAATTTTACTTATTAGTTGCATTAAATTTCATTTTGTAGAAAGTTGCTATATATTTTGACTACTGTGATATGCTTCTTTTATGTATTCTTTTATTTCTTGAAAAAAGCAATTCTTGTTCTTGTTAGTGCTTTGAAAAGAATTTTATAGCTTGTTAAACTGATTTATTATGTTTTTTGTCCCATTTTTAGTGCATTTGCAGTAAACGTAGTTACTTTTTAACATATTTTCCTTCATGTTTTGTTTATCATTTATGTTTTAATATTAATATATTTTAGAAACGCTAACAAAACTGAATCCCATAGTTTCTTCATGTAACAAAAAGCTATTCAGAATCCTTGTGTCGTAATTGTTTTTCAAAATACTTTTCTGAGAAACAAAATCATCAATAAATGAACAATTAGATTCTGATCTTAAAAAATATTCATATATATATATATATATATATATTTCTCTTTTTTTTCCTTATTTAAACTAGGTGTTTAAATAAAAATATGTATGAAATAATATATAATAAAATAAAGGGTTTAGTTTTGTAACAAAATATATATTTAGTAATACTAATTATATTTGAGAGTCTATGAAGAGCTTTATTTAGCTTTAAAGGTTAATTTATATTGTTGCAATGTTTGAAAGGATATAACTTTTGTGTAATGTAATTTAGGTTTAAAATATAGATTATACTTCTGTGTGTTAAATATTTATTTAATCATTTTTAACTTATTAAACAGAATTTTTGTAATGTATTTTTTCTGTCTACGTCATACTGATATTTTATGTTTGACTAATGTTTGTAACAAAATCTTAATAGTTTATGATTTTATAGGATTATTTTAATATGCAATAATAAAGGGATTTTTTTACCATACACTGTATTTCCTTTATTACAAATTGAATGTTCAGTTTCAATATAAAAGTGTAATGTTATAAATGATTGTCAATTAATGTATGTTTTATTTTTCATGATAATTTTTTTATCTAAAATATTGTGTATAGCTGGCTTTATATTCGATTGATAGTTAACAACAATAAATCTAAAGAACTAATCAAATAGGGGGAATACAAAGAATTCAAACAGTTTAATTTTCTAAATCTTTATAAAAAAAACCTTTTTAGACTTTAAAATTATCTTTATTTTTATATTTGATTCTGAATTTCGATATTTTTCAGTTAAGAAGTCTATTTTTTAAAATCAAAATTACCATTAGAAGGTATAGTTTAAAAATTAGTAAGCATAATATGGTAATATTAATTCCAACTATGAAAGCAATTTCGACACTCATACAAAGCATCTTCCTTTATTGATATCTAAGTTAACCCTTTTCATGTAAAATGTGTTTCACAGTTGAAGTGTAGTCATTTCAATATATCGATTAATTGACAAGAAGTGTATAAACAAACTTCACCAAAACTTTTGCATTTTCATATTTGATTTAACTATGATTTTCAACTTTCGAATTTTTCTCTTACTAAAAAATAATTTTCTTTTCTAAAAATATCCGAAATTTAAATTTTTCTCACTATAAAAATAATTGTATCTTAAAACTCAAATATAATAAAAAATAAAATTCTTAAATTTTATTAAAAAATGCATTTTATAATTATTTTAAAATGTATTAAGTAGTGTAACAAAGCATCGATTCATTTACATATGTGAATAAATCAATGCTTTTTTTTGTTTTTATTTTAAACATTTTCATGGCACTGTTTGATGAACTAAACAAGTATTTGATTCATGGAAAAAAAAAACCTTTAACTCCAAAAATTTGTTTTTACTTACATTCTTATTCTGAATGATTATTACTTTGTATGAAATACATCTTTTTTTTATTATTATTATTTCAGAAGAAGTTTACAATGAAAATAAATTTCTGAAACTTAATCATCACCTATAATATTATATGCATACGTAAATATTAAAATAATATGTTAAACATTTGAAAAAACAAACTTATAATGTATAAATGAATTTTTTACTCTTTTTATGCTATTTAATTATGTAAAATTTCTTTTTTTTTTTTTTTTGTGTGTATATAAGATGACCTCAATAAGTTATCCTAGTAACCCAGATTCACAATCAAATGCACATATATGTTTCATATTTCTAACTATTTAAAATAAGAAAAAGACAACAAACATGAGAGTTTTTTTTTTAAAAAAAATTGTTGTATTAACTTTGATATGAAACTAGGGAATTAAAAATTGTTCATTTCCACATTGAATTTGTGGATAAGAAAACATTCTTTTTGGTATCATAAAAGATGAATTTGAAAGATTGTAGTATTTATTTTATTGCATCCGCTAAGAATTACAATTAATATGATTTTTATTTTAAGAGCCCCTCTGCTAGTATACTTATCACCTAAATATACTTGTTCCTATAATTTCGCATATTATTGACTAAATTACATGGAATGGGAAATTTAGTTTAAGCTAAATAATTAAAAAGCACAATGTTACACTATGAGAATTAAATGTCATACTACATGAGCGTTCTAATTCATTGCATAATACATAAATCTCACATTTTTTAATCAAATAAAATAAATTTGCTTATTACCACACACACAAAAGCTAAATATTGTACCCAAGAAGGATCATTTACATATGGTTGCAAGACTTTGAAGTACTTAATATTAATAATAATTGATAAATTATAAGTAATTCAAAAACTGTAGGTGAAGAAGTCTGAAAATATTCTGAATCCTTCATTCTAATTTAGAAGCATGTCGAGACTAGAAATTCAACTTTTGCTTAACAGTGGCTGATATCTACTTTGAAACATTCCCCTATTTAAAAAAAATTCATATTAAAAATTATTATTAAATTCATATTCAAGTTAAATTGGAATCACATAAAATTAAAAACATTACTTTTGGCATTAATTAACTCAATGTAAAATGATGACACAAAAAATGCTGTTCTTTATCTGGGAATGTGTAAAAATATTTTAGAGCTATTAACTTTATGTGGGAAAAAATCTGCTAGAGAAATATCTTTATACATAGACAAGTTTCGAATATTGTAGATCTAAAACAAAATGTGTTGACCTTTTTTCATTTAAAAAATCTGATATATACATTGTAAAACTATTTGTAAAAACTAATAAAAACTGGAAGAAATAAAATTGAACTTATAAGAATTTTTGAGAAATAACTATGGATGAGTTGAGCCTTAAAATAAATTAATCGTGCACTGAGATGTCCTACAAGATTAAGTTAGATCTCAAACTATGATCAATTCCATTCTAAGAAGTAACTTTGGACTTAATTAGTTTTTTAGCTGTATATTATGCTGGTTGCCTTGTGCTTTCTGAGAAATGACTTATTAGTTCTTGAAAATCTATTGAAATTTTTCTGAAGAGGAGGTTGATATTAATTTTTGCTGGATTATTTATGTCGAATGTACAATATACCTTAACTTTTTTTCAAAAAGTGGAGAAATATATGGCTTTAAAATTGCTTTTGTTAGGAGATATTTTGCAAAATTCTAAATTTATTTTATTGTTTGTACGCACAATTCTCCAAATATGAAGGTTAACTTTTAGAATTTTCTACTAGAGGAAGAATTATTTTTCTTTACTCTGTAGTGATGGATTTGCTGATGTTTATCTTGTACTAAAATGTCCTTAGTTAATATTCTCTTCTGTTTGAAAAGTTTGTCATTATACTTACTTTTCGAACAAGATAACTAATTAAACTGACTTACAATTTAAAGTAAATTCCGAACCAATTAAATATCGACGCTCGAGGCAGGAATCGAACTTATAAGTCATTGAACTGAAGTCGATTCAACTGCCGATTTCATGCTTGAAAAGATGTATGAGTATTTTACCAATATTACTTTTCTGGTCCCTGTTGGAAAAATTCTTTCTGGTGTTTCTTATTAATGATAAAACTAATATACTTGCATTAATAGTGAGATATGTTCGCGAAACGCCTGTACCCTATTTCTTGCTCAAGTTTTCTGAATTACAATTTAATTTTTTTTTTAATTTTTACAAATTTATTCTCGTTTTCCGGAGATTTAAAACATATATCAAAGCTAGGAATGCCTTGTGAGATAGAGAACACTTTAGTTATGATCTGAAGAGAATAGTTTGTTGATCATAATCTAATGGATAATATGGTAAAAAATTTTGACTATTGTTAAGGTAATCGATTATCCCAGACCATTTGTTTCGGAAGGTTATCAATGATTCATGGTGATTAATTTCTATATTTGTTCAGTGACATTCTCATGATAAGGAATGTCATCTTTAAAGAATATTGATTGCTTTCTCGAGTTCTTGCTAATACTTGTATAAATTATTGGATTGAGTTGTGAGCAGAAGACTGCTACAAGAAAGATTGAACTAAATACTAATTAAAAAAAATTGATTATTTGAATTTTTAGATTTAGAACTGTATATTTTCCTGTTGACTCGGAGGATTCCTTATAAAATACTAGAGATAGCATACCTTATTCTTGAATAATAGCAAAACTTGAGAAAAGGTAAATTTAACTTGAATATAGTTTCCTGTACACTACTTTGCTGCTAAAATATCGAAAAACAGCTTAAATTGGATCAGTAATTATCATCTGAAGGAATCAAAACTTTTTGCGATTGATCTGAGTGGCAGTTTTTGAAGTTTTATGGTTAGTGTAGTTTTATTATAGTTGTAGACTTAGTTGGATTAATGTGTGAAATATTTGTAGTACTAAACGATATTGGCAAAGGAAATATTTATGAATGAGACTACACCTAAGTCTGTTTTTACACGGTAGATTGGTTCCAGAAGAAGCCGTGTAAAAAAAAAAACGTGTAAAAAAAGACATTGATCTTATACAAAAATGGGTGATTTGTTCCTAATCTCTAAAACCTATTAAAATTAGTGAAAAACAAGAATTTTTAAGAACAAGAATTCATGTTTATTTTATTAAATCAAATATATAATGCTTATTTTCACAAGCATAGTAATTAATGATAAAAAAGATATGCACTCTAATCTTAAAAGTAATATAAATTAAATGTATGGCAAGTTCAGGAACTAAAAAACTATGTTGTGAACGAAAAGAATAGAACGAAAAGAACGAAATAGAACGAAAAGAAAAATTTCCTTTTAGGGATACATAAAATATTTAACAAAATTAAAAAACATAAATAACTGAATAAATACAAAATATTTTTTGGCTTACCTTTTATCTTAATGCGTTAAAATTAAATTTAATGGAAAATCAAATTTGCCTGCAAAAAATTTCTTTACCAAACACGTCTTATTGCATTGACAGTTCACAAAATATTAACACGTTTCAATTGCTCTGACCAGTAAATTTTATTGTATGCACATAAAGGGAATTCCCCTACTTGTTTGTACGCGCTAAAGGGGAATTCACTTAAATCTTTAAGCTAGTGTTCGCAAACTATCGATACTATCGATGGTTTCAGACTTTTTTCTTTCATAAATACTTTTTTGTGATATGAACATACTTCGCAAAAATTAAATTTGACAAAAAAAATTTAAGTACATAAAATTTCAAATCGTGCTAAATGGAATAAAATCGTGTAAAAAAATTAAAAATATTCAATTTTCAAACCGTGTTATATCAAAACCGTGTACAAAAAGACCGTGTAAAAACAGACTTAGGTGTATTGATAAATAAGAGCAATAATTAAATTCCACAAATATAAACATTAACTCATTTTCGTATCTTTGGGTACAAATTTATTGATATCTATTTGGAAAAATTTACATTATTTCCTACAACGAAATTGAGAATTTACTATCATTTTTGTTTCTGAATAATATGAAAAATTTTTTAATTAGCATCCATTTTCCCGTACATTAAATTTCATCTTTATCTTTAATATTATCTTTAGGATTTAGTGAAATATTTTGCCAAAGTAGAGCCCGAGATCCGTCGTGTTTACTAAAGGTGACTGGGGAACGTAAAGTATCGTGGTCGTAATATTTTTCCATTGGTGTAGAGAAGAGAGTGCCGTCTCAGATGTCGATCATGCCACTTGACTTTTATTGATTAAAAACTATGAATCGTTGTCCTTGCAAACAGAAACCGCAGGGTTCAACCTCATCGTTTGAAATATTTGTTTCCCTTAATTTTAAATGAGACTTAATAAATAAAAATATTTGCTTGCAATATTAATTTTTTATTATTGAAATAGCATTAAATACAAGAAATTTCAATATTATGAAGATTTTATGAGTATTTGAGACTAAAATGTATTTTTTAGTTACTTTGATTCACTTAATTTTTAATTGATTAAAATTAATTAAAAATAACATGATCTTAGTTGAAATGACGTTGATAGTAAGAAAAGTCACCCTAAAACATCCTGAAGTTCTTTGAAAAATGGTGACGATAATTTTTATCCACTATAGAGCCTAAAAAATTATTTTTATTTTTCTTGAATACGAATCTTTTTATGCAATCTTCAATTAAATGATGATGTGCAAACCCTCAAAAAGTAGTTTATCTAAAGTATTTTCTTGTAAAATGTTTATTCCGTCGTATAAATATGTCACGATTATGTTTATAAGCGTTATGTTTATACGAAATATATAATTGTCGTTTTTACTAATATACTTTACGATAATACAAACTACTAATGTGATTATATACGTATTATGTACACAACTGTAAAAACTTCAATGTATATATGCATTGATTAAGTTTTTAATCTTATTTTCAAACAATTATGTTTATTATTCACTTTATAAATTAGATGCCACTACCATACTTTTATAAATATAACTTCAAATTTATGAAAGAATTCAATGGGAAATTTGTATTGTATGCTATCAATTTTCATTTCTTCAAATTATCATAATATATAATATTCGGCTATTAGGATTTCCACCTTTCAGCACTTCAAGGGGCATAAATAAAGGCAACTTAGCGAGCGCGGCAGCCATTACAGGTGTGTCATCCTGGCTCCTAAAGTGGCTAGGTCTTCGTAATTTTGAAGCAGGAACCAAGCAGAAGATCCTCAGACTTCTCCTGCCTCTCCAGACGTGTTATTTCATATGGAGGACATTGCGACCACGACATATCTTATTTGCCCCAGTTGCTATTAGTGAACACAGCGGATCTTCAGTTGGGTCAGGATTTGAACTCATTACCTTTCGACAACGAGAGCGAACGCCCTAACTAACCAGACTACCGCGGCCCTTTAATTCATTATTATTTATTTAGTAATTTGGCTGAAATGAAAACATCACATAAAATCCCCAATAAATAATATAAAATAAATATTGAGAATGTTCCTTAAAATCCGTTCATTTTGACTAAATACAAGTCTAAAAATAAAGGATCTTAATAAAATTTATTTATATCATTAAATAGTTTCATGCTTAATGCAATTGTTTCATACAATTCTTTTTCACTCATGATTTATGAGTTACAAATAATAGAATTCATGATTGATTCTTTTAATGGACTTTCACCCAACAACACTCCTGATAACTTCCCTTAGTAATTGCTTCATTTGAGATCTAAGATGCGTATTTATTTTATGGACATTCTAGCAAGGAATCTTGAATGAGATGAAAGGAATGAACTGATCCCTGAAGTAATGCTTGCTTTGCGCTGCTGCTTAAAGTTTCCACGATGATGAGGCATCCCTTGTTTTCCTGAAATTCTATGTTTCTAACAGGATCAAAAGATCAGTGAGTATATCATACCGTTGACTCCATTTACTCTTTGTTATGTTCTTAAAAATAAGGTTTCACTTACACATCATGTTCGCTAAAATGTATTCACGTTGTTCTTTGTCGTCATGAACTGTAGACTGAGCCACTTCTTGAATACAGTGACTTGTACAGTTGTATGTTTAGAAACATCCAACACCCACATGCTTCTTCTGCTGAAGAACTTTACTCTGCATTTGTGCTGGTTTTGCTTTCTGTTGTGAATTTCTAATTGAAATTAATTTCAGCATCTGTGAATCATTTCATGTCTTTTCCACCTGTTCGTGGCTGATGGCGATGCGGTGGTATTGGAGGTCCTTTTTGGTTTCTTCCATTTTGGCAGTCATCTCCCTGATCATGAATTGTCTCTGATTGAGCGATTTCAGTTGTAGATGGTCGCTGCGGACTACTGGATGGTTTCTTTGATGATTTTGGCAATGATGTACTACGTGCTACTTTAGAGGATTTAGGAATGTCAAAAGGACTGGTTGGTGAAGTGTCAGGTGTGGTTGGTTTCGTGGATTGACTACTACTAGAGGGCTTTTTTGAAGTTTTTTGCGACGATGCACTACTTGCTGATTTAGAGGATGTAGGAATGTCAAAAGGGCTGGTTGGTGAAATGTCAGGTGTCGTTGGTTTTGTTGCTTGACTACTACTAGAGGGCTTTTTTGAAGGTTTTTGCGGTGATATACTACTTGCTATTTTAGAGGATACAGGAATGTCAAAAGGACTGGTTGGTAAAGTGTCAGGAGATGTTGGTTTGGTGGCTTTAAGAGATATACCAGCGATTTTCTTTGTTGGTCTGTATCCTATTTTGGATGAAAAGCTAAGTGTCTCTGGTCTTCTAGGTGGAGGTGGAGATTTTCTTCTTGCTGGAAGCTTCAAAGGCTTATCTTCTTTTGCGGCTACAATTTCTATAGGTTTTGCGCTTTGCGACGAATCTGGAGGTTTACTCTTGGAATGCTGGTCAGGTTCTTCTGACTCAGAGCTTCTTTCATCCGTAACTTTCACTCGAACTACTTTGGTAGGTTGCTCTTTCTTACTTTTTGAAGTTTCCTTTTTCGAGGTTTCATGCGGCTTAGAGTGTGAGCGCTGATTACTAGACTGAGTAGAACTGCTTGAAGTTGCTAAATCTAAATGTTCTGGGGCTTTTTGATCACATCGGGTGAGTGTAATTTGGGGTAACGTATTCCTCCTAGAGGGAGATTCTGTGTCAGAAGCTATATCTGAATCTTCTGGAAGTTCTTCGGACTTTTTAGGTTCAATCTTTTCTTTAGCTTGTTTTGACGGTAATGGAGGAGATTTCTTTTTCCTTGCCTTACGTTGTTTACCTTTCTTCTTTACTTCAGCTATCTTTTTTAAAGTAGATATTATAATTGGATCATGTATATATGGAACAGTTGAGTCTGATTGTTGTATATTTGGTAAACTGCTGGATCTGACTAAAGTAGGATGCTGACTTTTATATTTTGATAGCTTATCTTCTTCTGAGCCACTCTTAACTAAGCTTGTTTGCCTCATGAGGAATGGCTTGTCAATTGCAAGTTGTTTACTTGTTGTTATGGTCTGTTGTGTATAATAATAAGGATGGATACCTGTTTCTTTCTCTACTTCTGTAAGTTCTGGCGTAGATAATGTAATTGCAACCTCTACAGGTACTTCATTATTTTCACCTAAAATATTAAATGTCTCTTCATCTTTAGTATCACCACTGAAACGAACACCTTTATACTTATAAAATGGAAGAGCAGAAGATAACCTCCGTTTCTTAAACATACTTTTCAATTTTTCTCTAGGAAATTTAGGAGCTATTTTCGGACTTAATCTCCTTAAGATATTCAATCGAGGTCCTGAGTCTCCTACTTCTGGTATATATTTAAAACCTGGTATTTGTAGGCTATCAGACCTAGTGATTGGTGCTATTCTTCCTCCTTGTTTGTCGACTATCACCTCTTGGAGCACCATTTCATCATCTTCTGCTTTATCCATATCCACAGCAAACGATGCTGGAGCACGCCTGAGGGAGGAATATTAAAGATGAGTAAAACACATTGTCGTTGTTATTAAAATAAATAATAAAATAAGATTTTTTCACACACACATTGTAAAATGAACAAATATAGATATTAGTTGACATATGTTAAAGATGCATAAAGCTGGAACATAAAAATAAGTATAAATATAAAATTACAAAAGAAAGAAACGTAAATTAACCTCATAATCATTACAGTAGCTACATCAAATTTGAAAAATGTTATAACATGACTATATTAAAAATAAAAGAAATTTAGTTGTATGTCAACCGCATCAACTCTCTAGCCAGTTATCGACCGAAGAAAAGTTTATCAAATAATCTCAAAGTTTATATAAATTACTAGTTAGTTGTCCAAACTAGTAATTTATATAAAAATGCAGTGAAGATGTGTGGGAAATAACCACACCCGGTTTCTATAAATAGAATCTTACAACTCCTAATTAGTTAATATAAAACTAAAATAATCATCCAGTTTGAATAATAAAGTAGAAGTTTTATATTAGTTTGCCAGTCTGTAAGGGATAATTTTCTCAATAATATTTAAAATAATATAGTTTAAGAATATAAGAGCGAGTCTTTTTGAGATTTATGATGCATTATCAAAAAGTTTCTGAAAGTTGTATTCACGTATATATATATATATATATATATACCTAACATGTATTATTTTTCTGACGCAAATTAATTTTTCGTTTATTTTAGAAATTCTCTTATAAGAATGTATTCTCGTATAGAAAGTGGTATTTATATAATAACTTGCAACAATTTATTTATTGAAATTAATTTTAATAATTTATCACCTAATTTTAATCATATGTTAACTTTTGTTCATATTAATCATTTAATTTTTATTATGTTAAACATTTAGTAAATTGTACCGATATTTTTTTAAATATTGCAATAGTAATGGAGATTATCATTCCAGTACAAGTGTATTAAATCTTAAAGCAGAATTGCTTGCTAATAATTTAATCATACAGTAAGATTATAATTAACTACTATTGATGAAAAATGCAACGCCGTAAAGGACTGATGCGATTAAACTAATATTTTATCAAATCCAAGTTATATGAAATGATATGCAGATGATTAAAATATTAGTCACCACACACGTGGAGACTATAATCAACAACCTCTGAACTGCTGTTAGAATCGTATAAATATGGCTGCATCAGAAAGTTCAAAATAGTTTACAGTTGCGGTAAATGTTAGGAGCGATGTCTTCGACGAAAAAAGGCGACATTTCAAGAATTTACGAAATTTGAACGCAGAGAATTATTGATTTTCATGAATGAGGGTTTTCCTATTAAGCAGTAGCAGCTCATGTGTAGCATAATATCACTAATCTGGAAGTAGGGGATTTATGAGAACCGAACAAATCATCAATCCAAGAGCAGATGTCACAGGAGGTGAGATCAAAGCATTATATATGATTTTTCATCGGCATGGAACAGCTGGTTTTTGCATCTTTATCTAAGTGACTTACAGCAGGTTAGTCCACCGATGTTCAAGTATCATTGTCTGCTTCATTAATTCGTCAACGTCTGCCGTGCTATGAACTGTATGTAAGAACTTTTTTATACAGTGTCTTTCGAAAATGATATCATAGATACCTTCAATTGCAGTGGGCTCGTTAAAATTGACAGGTAGATTCATGAAAAAAAACCCTTTTTTTAATAAACCCTATTTCATATGTTTATATATGATATCATGATGACTTCATTCGTGTTAGAAGCTGGTTAATCCTGCTTACTGGAGTGCTCTGAACTTTGGTCAAGTTTACAATTTCGTATCAAAGAAGATATCAAATGCTGTAAATTGTGGGTAATACTAGCAGCAACAGGTAAATTAGTGAAGTACTGGAATCCAGATTCATTTCTTTCTTGCAGCTCATTCAACAGAACAATGCTCAATGTTACAAAGAATTTTCAAGATTTTTTTTCAGCGGAAAAGTTTCTTTTACAATCGGCTTATTCATCGATATCTTTATAGTTCTTATATAGTCATCGATCTTATATAGTTATTGAAAATATGCGAGATTTTGTTTATAAGTGTCTCTTTCGCAATCCTCTCCCTTCACTTTCTAGAAGTAAACTTTATATATGTGAGGAAACAATATGAAATGCGCTTCTCCAGGTGTCGTACAGGAATACTTATTGCTACACGTAGTTTGGTTGTAATAAATACTGATTTCAGATGCTTAAACTTCTGTTTTTTGTGCTTTTAGAATTTCATCATTTATTTAAACCAGTGTTTCTCAACCTTTTAGTATTCATGGCCCAATTTTCAATCATAATTTTCATCGCGCCCCCTCCCCACCGCATACAATAAAATATATACAATAATAATGTATTTTGAGTATTTTGGCGCTAAACCTACACTACAACCTTAATTTTAAACTTTACAAATTACCAAGAATACCGAAATTTATTGATATTTTGCAACACCGATCCTCAGCATTGAAAAAACAAAAATCCTATGCTTTTTTATTGCTCTTGCGTCCCGCCATGTCAATCATTCTCACGGTTTCGCGAGAAGTTTCGATTTGTCTGGAATTTGTCTGGTCAGCAAAAAATTAAGCTAGGAGCGTGCGCAGATGTGAACAAATGTTTTCTCATAGGGAGAAGGAGAATGTTCTATGACGCCAATTTCAATTCCAGACAATCTCATTCGAGTCGATCCTTCTATCACTATTGAATCTATTCTGAATATGTATATTATATATATTTTCGTGTAATTGCAATTCACCGTATTAAATATTCACGGCAGCAGCCTTATGCAGAATCATAGATAAATTTTTAAGCGGGCGTAAGCGAGCATTAGACGATAGACAAGCATCAACAAGTACACAGATGAGCGTGGTTCCGAAAATAAAATCAAGAAAATATTCTCAAGAATACTTAAATTTTGGGTTCACTAGTACTGAAGTAAATGAAGAAGAAAGGCCCCTGTGTATTATTTGCTCAAAAATGTTGGCGGCAGACAGCATGAAACCTAATAAACTTAAACGACATTTGGAAGCGCTTCATAGTGAGTACGTAAACAAACCCAGAGAATTCTTCGAATTAAAATTAAAATCATATGAAAAGCAAAAATCATTGTTTAAAAAAACTTTGTCTGTGAATGAAAAAGCTTTAATTGCCTCTTACAAAGTTTCATATAAAATAGCCAGATGTAAAAAGCCTCACACCATTGGTAAAGAGCTTATTTTGCCAGCCGCGATTGATATTGTAGAAATTATGTTTGTAGATAATTTTGCAATACAAATGCAGTCTATACCTCTTTCAAATGATACTGTTGCCCGTCAAATTGCTGATATAGCTGAAGATGTAGAGTGTCAGCTTTTGTCGAAGTTGAGTTAAAAATTGTTTTCAATACAACTCGATGAGACAGCAGATAGTAATAAAGATGCTCATTTCATTGCCTATGTTAGATTTTATGATGATTTGTCAGTAGTAGAAGAATAACTTTTCTGCAAACCAATAGAACTCAAAGCAACAACACTCGCTTTATTTGGTATCCTTAATGATTTTATGAACAAGGAAAACATAGAATGGAAAAATTGCGTTGGAATATGCACGGATGGTGCTCGTTTTATGTCAGGAAGATTCCAAAGTATTCAAGCACTTGTGAAACAAAAATCGCCACAATGCGTCTGGATACATTGCATGATCCACAGAGAAGCTTTGGCTTCCAAAGAAATGAGTCCTGGTTTGAATATTGTGTTAACTACGGTTGTAACCGTAGTAAATCATATGAAAAAGAGACCCCTGAAATCAAGAATCTTTTCCGCACTTTGTAAAGACATGGGTGCAGTACATTCAGCGTTACTATTTTATTGCGAGGCAAGATGGTTATCACGAGGGAAATTTTTGCAACGTGTTTATGAATTAAGAGAAGAAATCGCCGTTTTCCTAGAAGACGAAAACAGACCGGAAGCTGAGAATTTTCGCGATAGATTATTTGTGTTGAAATTGAGCTACATGGTCGACATATTCGAGAAATTAAATAACTTGAATCTTCAACTGCAAGGAGCAAATACACATACATTGGATACGAGTGATAAAGTTAATGCTTTTTGTAGGAAATTGGAATTGTGGAGCAGAAATTTAAAGCAAGAAAACTTAACAATGTTTGCAAATTTGAGTGATTGTATTAAAACTTACAAGGCTGAAGAACAACATGTAAAAATTGTTTTTGTAACCATTGAAAATCATTTAGCAATGCTAGCAAAGAATTTTAAAAAGCACTTTCTTGCTGACGATAAACTGATATCAAGTTACAAGTGAGTGAGGGATCCATTTCAAAATACTCCCGAAGGACTCTCAATCGAAGAGGAAGAAACCTTCATAGACTTCATGGCAAGCGGCGAAACCAAAAGACAATTTAGTAATAAATCACTCTTTGAATTTTGGGCAGGAGTGGATGATGAGTTTTCTGCACTAAAAACAAGGGCATTTCGCATTCTATTACCATTTTCAACATCTTACCTTAGTGAAACTGGATTTTCTGCGGTGGCTTCTTTGAAGACAAAATATAGATCTCAGTAAATATAGAAAAAAAACAGAGAGTGTCTATTTCTAATATTAAACTCTCCCTCGAAAAACTTTGCTCTGAAAGACAGGCCCAAGGAAGTCACTAATAATTATTAAATTTGTTTTTAATTTAGTAAGTTGTTTTAATTTAATAAGTTAATTATTAAATATATCGAAATGTATTTTGTTTTGTATGTGTGTGGGTGTTCTTTCCTTTCAGTCACTTAATCAATTTTATTAAATAGCATTTTCTCTTGGATATGCTCGCGGCCCCCCATTAGTGTGCTCGCGCCCCCCTAGGGGGGCGCGCCCCACAGGTTGAGAACCACTGATTTAAACCTTATATATTTCATTTAATTCTGGTGATTCTTTTATGATGCATTTTTACAAACATGATTTAAAAGAATTGCCTGGCAGCCCATACCTAGGAAAGAAAACAAAAAAGAGCATTATTTTATTAAACAGTTTTCAAAACTCATTCATAGTTACAATTTATAGTTCTGGAATTTATATTCTGAATATTTATTTATTTAAATTCGTCTGTTGATAAGATTACTGATATAGATCTTATTTGGCAAAAGATATAAAGTGCCAGAAAACACAGAATATTTAAAGGCGTATGAGACTTTTTTGCTCTGCAAACCGTAAACAATTCTACTTGGCATTGATTCAAAAGAATTCTCTTTAAAAACTGTTCATTGATGTAGCATCAACAATCACCGTTTATTTCTGAAACAATAGTGTTTATATAGAACAGTAGCCATAAACAGTAAATATATATATTTATATTTTATATTATGTTCCAATTTATTGATAATGAGTTATTTGAAGCATTTTGCGTCTTGGTTTTTATATAGGTAAATTAATATTAGGAACTGTTCAGAATATTTTTAAGCTAATTTGTTAATAATTTCAGCCCTAAGATATTATGCATTGTTGTCTACTAAGTATCCTTTATGTGAAGTCTATGAATAGTTGCAAATGTTTTCCAAGTAGCTGTACATTATCATTTCCATATTGGTAATAGAATTCCAGTTTCGTCTGTAATACTTTAGTTGAAAATTTCAAAAGAGTTCTGCTACTAAATCGTCATTTGTAGCCATTCACAAATTTCATATAAACAACAATAGCAATTTCCAGGATGAAACTCATCATATCAATTGGCTAAATAATATCATCAGCAGAGCCACTACAATTGATAAAATGTTAGCGAGATATTTTTGTCAATATTTGATTACTGTTACTCATAAGTGGTAAATTTAACATTTCTTCATATTTGAACATTATTTGATTTACATTTATAAATTCCTATATTTGATGCAATGTTATCTTTTGACATTGATTATTCTGCAAAAGTTAATTGTCTTGGTCTTTAAATTTACGCAGAGTTCTTTAGAGAGTTACTTTGTTGTTCATTATGCAAAATAATATCTGGAATTATTTTTTTAACATTCTAGATATTGTGTAGAGATCAAGGAATCACACACACATCAATTTCCAAGATAAAAAAAATCTCCGTACATTTAAATCCAACTAGTAATATGCGTTTAAAGTTTAATTCTCGATGTTTTACCAAAATTTGGCCAGAAAATTGCTTATATAGTCATATGAATGCAGTTGACTACTCTGAATGCGCACTATTCATTTATATACTATTACACAGCATTCCTGATATCTGGATATTTTTGTAAATTACTAAATCCCATAATCAATAGAAAAAACAACTTTATTTAAAAAAAAATAGAAGTTAAAGCTATCAAATATATTCAGATTCAAAGGATAGATAATTGAATTGCGTTCTCCAAGATGATCAGCATGATATACAGAAAGATGACATAAATGTGTTGCAAAATTGTTAACCTTTAAATTAAAATATGAAAAGTTATTGAATCAGTCTTATTACAATAATCAGTTTACAGCAAAATTGCTCACAAAATAGACAAACATCACTAATGAATCATGTCAAAAAAATTAATTTAAACTTTTTATTTGTTTACTATGTATATTATTACTCTTAGCGCTATCATTACTTAAAATATGTATTAAAAAATTAGGAGAGTCAAAGACAACCATTTCACGACAGTCATGCTTTGTTATTAACTGGAGAGGGGTGCGTGCGTAACAAATTACAATACAGAAAAAAAACTAAAGAAATGTATATTAACTTTAATTTCATAATCAACATGGAAGACTGTTTCTAGGTAACTAATTGGTTTTATGTAAATGATAAAACAAGTTATTTTAAAATATTAAAAGATGCTTAGCACTCTTCTGAAATCGCTAAGATGGAAACATGGCTATTTTACATGAATGCGGTGAAGTTAAACGATAAGACATTGGAAAATACCTCTTGGAAAGAAGTACGATCTCTTCTCAGATAATAACGCGAAGGAGTCTTTGTTCTTGCATTTTTTTAGAGCGGGTAACTAATATGATCGATTAAATGGAATTTTAATTTTAAATGTCTTTCTGAAATCTATCAATGCATAACAATGTCTAATTAAAAACAATGTCGACATTTTAGATTAAGATTATTGCCAGAATAATGAATTTGTCAGTAATCGTGGAGCAACATAATTCTGTAGGACCAAAAATCAAATCAGTCGAAGTCAGTTTACGAAATTAGTTAATTCTTCAACATTGTACATTTGGAATTGTAAACTCTCAGAGAATAATAATAAACTCAGGAATATTTCTCAGAAATATAACAGTATGATATTTTAGATTTCCTTCCCCTTTTTTATTCTTTGTCGTATATCCAGAGAAAAAAGAAATAATCTACCATTTTCGTTCTAAATGAAATTTGTGATTTGAAAAACGTATATATCGAAAATTAAGAGGATCAAATACTCCATATTTAGCGATAAAATAACTCCAAAATATCACCAAAAATACAAAATGTTATATTTTTTTATTATCAAAAGTATATTAATATTGTTCCTAACTGCAACAAAAGTGGAACAACTTTTTTCAACTCCTAATAATTATTATATTTCATTAGATTTTGCTGATTATGTCTTACTCAGAATGCAGCTATCTATTTTTATGCATATTATTCTTTATTTTTTTTAATGTTTTCTTTACATAAACTGATTAGCCAATACATTATGACTTTGCATTATAAGGATGATATAAGTTGAATGATCAGTGACATGTGACAATATGGAAATGATACACATAGGTGCCAATGTAAGTAAGAATTTGTGGTAAAAAAATAGCGAATTATTTTCCATTAATTACTGACGTCAGCCAATGAGTATAGAAAAAATCATCCATTTACTTAATTGAAACGAAACACTTTTGTTATGAATAAGGTAAGTAAATCTTTTACAATATTCCAATGATTGGAACTTCTTAAATAAGAATACTTCTAATGATATTTTGATCCAGCTGTTCGTAGATTGGATTCCCATCTCAAAAAGGAATCGATATAGTAATTCAGAAAATTTTTTAAACCTCGTCGAATTATTCTTGGTGGACAAAATACATGATCACAGAATGACAAACTAATAACTTACGCTGTTAACCATTTTTTAAAAGTTCCAAGAGTTTCCAGAATCGTAAATTGAATTATAATTTTTAGATTTAAATACGCAGACAACAAATGAAATATGCGTTCATTATAAAATGAAAATTGTTGTAATTGTGAAGATATTCAAATAGGAAAATTTAATTTTAAATCTGTGTAAGGGAAAATAAATTTTTGGATAATGTACATGTAATTCTCAGTTGATCTCACATCACAGATAAATAGTAAATAATTAAATCAGATCGAAAATAATAAATTTTTAGAAATGTTTTAGGACAATCAAATGAAGAACGAAAGTATCAAAATGCACACTTTCAACTTGGAATTTAAAAGCAATCCCAACTATTGGAAACTCGAAGAAAAACCAAACCACTGCATAACATGAGCATCCCAAAATCATGATATAAGTAAGATTTGAATTTTAAAATTCCTTTATTTTATAATTATTAAAAATTATTTTAAATTAATTTCATTTTAAGAGTGTTGAATGGATTGCTATAAAATATTATTGAATCTAAAAAGAAAGAGACAATATGGTGAAACCAGAGATGATTGAAATTAGTAACAACAAGAAAAATAGCATTTGGATAGCTTTTTTATAGGGTTTAATATCTGTCAGCTGCGGAACTGGGTCACATTGGCTTAATGATAGATCCCTAGTCTTCGAAGTTGCAGGATCCCCAGTTCAAATCTAACGACTGATGAATCATTGGAAATAGATATCGGTTTGCTTCTTTTTATACACATACATATTGCTGGGTTTCTGGATTTCCATACTTATAACAAGTAACTCAATAGCTATGAAAAGTCCTTCTGGAAAATAATGCTTGATGTGGAATGCTTAAATGCTTTGCAAAACATTTTTAGAATGTCAAATGTTCTCTAATCATATGTTAGTTAACCATAATACTTGCCACAGTCCTTTAATCATTATTAAAGTAATTTATATACCAATATATTTATCTGATCTAATTCATGTTTTCTTTACTTCCCGTGGATAGACGCGTAACGATGCATTAATTCAGTCAAGTTCAAAATATAAACCGAGATAGCTTCTTTTTGAAATGCTTTCATACGCGTATCTGACTCGTAAATGTTATTAAAGTCTCCAGAGAATCTATGATAACATTAATATCAAATAATTCGATATCTTATTTCATTCAAAATGATATTTTTCTCCATTTCATAATGGTTTGAAAAATAAGCATGTGAGACCCCAACGGTTCAGTAGATCCCGCTTGTCGTAAGATTAGCAAAATGAAGCATCACTTTTTGTGGGTTGGTGGAGCTTCGTAGGTTAGAAACGTGTCTACATTAATCAGTGAAAGTCCAAAGTCCTTCCATTAGTGTTTCATGGATGTTGAAAGGGGATTCCTACTTAAGTTAGACCGACTCATCTCCAAAAATTAAAATACTCTAGTTCAGAACCTACAAATAATTATCTATAGCATTTTTATAGCCTGATATGACACTTCAATATCATAATATGACACTGCAATATCCTAAGATGGATTTGAAGGAAGGATAAAGCTACGCCTTTGAAAAACTGCTATTATGGAATCCTATCTCAGAATAGATGAATTGGGATGCATAATATCTGTGTAATCGTAACAGTAAAACTATGCTATGTCATGCGGCAGTCATAATCCATTGGCTCATCAGTATATATTTTCGTCACAATAACAGACGTACAAGTTTAAAATTTTAAAGGGGCATGATCTTACCCCAAGGTACCTGAAGCATTCTTGGCACCAAACGTTGACAGATTCGGGAAGGATCTCTTCAGTTCTGAATCCATTGAATCGAGTGATCTGTTGTCGAGATTGGTAAAACTGCTGGCTGGACTGATGCCCTTGGAGTCTCTTCCTTGAAATAAACTGTAAATCGATGGTCTCCTCGGACCCATTATTTCACTGATAGTTTCTCCGTCATCCTCTTCTTCGGACATGTCAGGAAGAACCATACCTTGCTGCTCCATAGGAACTCTGGAAAACAAATTGAAAAGAACTTAGTCAAATGAAATTCATTTTTAAAACAAAAGAGTGGAAATAAGATAATATTTCTATTTTTTTTGTGTACGAAAATAAATTTAGTGCATTTTAATATAAATAATAAATTCGAAATAGGTCTCTTAAAGCTTCTTTGAAGAAATGAAGACTGTGATTTCAAATCTTTGCGCCGAATTTTCAGACCTATAATTTGTAGAACTTGGCACAATCGTGTTTTATTTGAGATTTTGGCACGAACCGCGTGATTGTTTCGACTGATTAATTACTTATTTAAAATGTTAACCAATACGAGAATTAATGAATTTTAATAAAAAAATGCAATCACAAAGGTCGTGGTGACCTGGTTAGTTAGGGCGTCGTTTTTATTTCGGAAAGTAGTGAGTTCAAATTCCGTTAAGTATTGAGAGCCTTCTGATTAGTTTCAGTTTCCAAATTATGCCCAGCCGTTTCTAAAGTCCAACTCAGGGTTCTAACTCAGGGTTCAACTTCTAAAGTTCAATGCAGGGAGGCATACTTGTAAACTGAACGATGAAGTGACGAGAAAGCCATCACAACTATTGTAGTGACATCTCAAGTTATTGATGATTAATGGCTAAATTTAAAAATACAATTTTAAAAAAAATGATATATTGATAATACATTTTAACAGCTTTGTGATAATATTAATTAAAATAATTTTTATGAATTATATGAGAATAAAGTTTTTATGATATGTTTAGGATTTAATTTTTTTATTTTTGGATGCTTGCCATAATTCATTATCTTTCGTACCAACCAACAGCTCCCGTACCATGAATGATACGCGTACCATAAGTTAGGAAAGGCTGGCATAAAAAGAACTAGTTTATTTCTTTAGTTTTCAGATTCAAATCTGGGAGTTTTGAAAAAAAATAATAGAACGCATTATTTCAAAATTAACTTGTTAATTTGATTTACTAGAAACTTTATTCATCTTTGATGTTAATGTTTAGTACCACAATAGATTGATGTGGGATCTTTAATATGCTAATGATATCTAAAATCAGTACAAAGTTTAATTCATGATAAATCCTAATTTTTTTTAATAAGTATGTAAATGCGTCAAATAATAAGTCTTGAGAAAAAAAAAAGCACTCGTAATTAGGTTAAGCAGAGCTTCAAACGGCTCCCATTTAAAGTTGAAGGTATAATGATATGGACTGGAATTTCAAAGAGATATCGATCTCAGTTGCTCACAGTTATAAATAGTTTATAGGTTATCAGGGTTATTTCATTGCAAAACTTTGCTCGTCAGGTTTTGCAATGAAATAACTCTGATTTCTTCAATTTGTGGATTCGTATTCTCATTGATAAAACATCGTTAACGTGTAGTTAGAGAGGGGGAAACATTTCTTACGGTAGGAATATTTTATTGATATTAATTTCTTTAAAAGTCAGTGATGTTAGCTTTATGTACTTTTAAAGTACTGTTGGTTCTAAAATTCGTACCTAATATTCTTTTCATATAAGAAAGAAGTTTAGTGGAAATTCATTAACACTCAAAAAAATTTCCTTTGGAAAATTAAAGGAATATAGCAATTCAGCTTTAAATGATCCGCATTTTTTTTTATTCAAAATATGCTGGATTAAATTGAAACCAGGAAGCGTGAAGCAGGTCATATATTTTATTATGTTTCCAATTTATGGTTGTAGTTTTTACAAAATATGTTGATTCAAATTGAAACATGGATTTGAAGTTGGGAACAGGTCACAGTTTAATACACTTATCATGCGCTAACTGTTTTAGACACATGTTCATATTGATAAACTCTATATTTAAAGAGCTATGTCATATTTATTAGTTTTCCGTAAAAAGTGATTAAGGTAATTATTGATTTATCGAAGAATACATTACTCAAGTGTAAAGACATTATCTTAAATATCATCACCAATATTGCATGCAAAAAAAAAAAGCATGATTACATATTCGCATTTTGAAATTTAAGTGTCCATTCATACCATCATTAGAGTTCATAATATACATAACTCTTTTAAAACATGCAAAAATTTGCAAAGTCAGATTATGAAACAATACTCACTGCATGTAAGCAACCGAACCCCTGTAAGTTTTCTTTTTATAATTCTTTGAAGCTTCTGTATAGGGAATCTTAACGTCAAGTTCGTTATAATATGTATCCTTTACTAGAGGAGGTGGTGTTCCATTCAGTGTATCCACACCTAGATAAGATACCTATGAATAAAAATTTTCAATCAAGTAAATGCTCACATTTTATTTTTGTAGTAAAAAAAAATAGAAGATTAAGGAATACTTTTAACAAATGATGATTTTTAATTTTGATTTTCGAATAATATTCTTGAAATTTTAGCTAGCATCAAAATTTTAATTATTTATACTTGAAGTATTAAAAGAGCTTGAATTCTTTTTTTTTTTATGTAAGAAAAACAAAATGTTCATTACTGGGCAGATGTGCATAATATTAACTTTTGACAACTTATAGAAATAGATAGGGTGTTCAATAAAGTTAAATCTCATCTCTAATTCTAGAACACTGATAGTTCGATTATAAAAAAGATATTAAAGAATATGAAAAATGGTTTTGAGGTATGATAATCAGCTTGCACCTCATTTAAAATAAAATTGGAAAGCTTGTATTCTATCTTCCATAGTTAAACGAGGCATGGAAAAGAAGAGAATTATGAAGTTGTAATAATTTAACACCAAAAGACACTGTAAACACAAAAAAGACAAAGAAATGCGCATTGATTTCTGTGCAAACTCCAAAAACATTGATTCACGAAACGTGAATAAAAAGCAAAAAGCTGGTCGCAAGACAAATCAATCAATTCACCACCACCTTCTGAATTCTACTTTCAGACACACCAAACCGTCTCATCTAGCTCTACTTTCTTATACTTCAACATCTTTTTATGACCATAGCTGTCGGAGTTCCAGAATTAAAGTAATGTAACAGAATTTCACTGATAACCTTGTATACATTGATTTACTATTTTAGTGTCATATATTTAATAACAGTGAATGCATTCCTATGGAAATATTATTCACATTAAATTTCTTGGTAAGTATCTATCAATAAATTTTAAATAAGTTATTTTATTACAACACTGTATTATTGTAAGTATGATATTATAGAATCACTTGTAGGAAGGCAGAATATTAATCAGCAAGAATAAAATTTCCAAAATTTACGATTAATAACAACTTAAATTAATACAGAAATAGAAAAAAAAGAAAAATGAATATTAAATTTAAAAAATAACGAGCTCTTCTTAACCCCTTACCTGCCAAGGAAAACTTACGAGATTCGCTCCCCAGTGTCACCAGTTTTCAAACAGGCGCAATCAGTTATGTGGTGTATCGGTGGAAAAGAAGAGGCACGCTTTCCATTCTAATTGTTTACTTTCACAAAACAAAAAAGAAAAAACAATGGAAGCGAAAAAATAAAAAGTTACGAACTACTCGAAAAGAAGCACATATAATAACTGCAATGCATGGAACAAAAACAACAGCTTTCCCCATTCCAAAAAATAGTCCCCTCTCCAAATCGCCCTTTCTTTGAAATAGATGAAACATCATCACAACAGATCTTTTAAACAATGTCAAAGACATTCTATTGCTTTCCAAAGCCATGGGTCTAGCTTTACTGATAGCAGAGCATTGCAGTGAAGCGTATTTGGGAAAGCCGTATATATACGCCCGGGGCAGTCAACGCATCAGCTTAGCGCGGCGTATATATACGCCCGCGGCAGGCAAGGGAGTTAATGGCAGAAATTTTGTTTTCTTCACAAATTATATTTTTATGTAATTTTAACTTTTTAGCTGTAGTTGTATTTAACGTAAGAAACATAATATGTATACTAGTTCAGATCAAATCAAAATCAGATTTATTAGAAAATTTTTTTTTAAATAAATCTGATTTTGAAAATAAAATCTTTACTTGTTGAAAAAGCAATTTTAAATAAAAACTTCAATTGTTCTTGACATAACTTAAAACGGTTTTGATCATTTGCGTGTATGTGTCTTGCTTTTTTTATTTATAACAACAACATAATATGTAGAAAAAATTGTATTTAAAGAATTTTGATATAGCCTTATAAAAGTGTTAAAAATTTCGACGTCAAAAATCAAATATGTTCATATTATTTAAGAAAAATAAATTCTATACAATCTGAAAACCTTATTTTAAAAAAATATTATTGATAAAATATGACAATATGTTTGAAAAATAAGTTTTAAAATCCACCTACATTTGATTTGCTTTATCAGTTTGAAAATAGAAAAATTAAAAAAAAAAAAAAAAAAAAAAAAAAAAAAAAAAAAAAAAAAAAAAAACATTAATCCCAAAAAATAAACTAAGAAGGGTTGAGGAATAAAAACCCTTATATAAAAATATTTTCGGTTCTGTTTATCAAGCAGACTTCATTCGAAACAGAATAATAAAACAATTTTGAAAACAAAAAATTGGAACAGTGTATTTGAAAAAGGTTCGAATTTATAATTGATAATTTGGTATAAACTAAACTGGAAAAGATTTTTTAAATGAACATGTAAAAATTAAGCTGTCAACCTTCCAAATTTTTTTAAAAACACTCTCACTCATTTTCGGGCAGCAACGGTAAATGAAATTGAAAGTAGCGAGGAAAGAATTTGTAAACTCTAAAAAATTCGTACACCTGAATTCTTCGATAAAGAAAACTTTCGGTTTTGATGAGCACTATGTACTTTAAAATTGTAAATGTTAGTTATAAATGAAATATCCCCTAAATTTATATTAAAGTTTCATGAAACATTAAAGCAATTAAAAAAGGACCAGAAAATCAAAAATGAATTTGAATATAAAATAGTGTCAATAAATCAACCATTACTTTCATATGTCTGTCAATGATCCAGTTCAGCTCAAAATCTTCATCATCATCTCCAAAGGGGTTAATCAACTGCTCAGCGACCTGCAAAAATAATGCTGTTAGAGGAAAAGTTTACTTGCATGTGCAATTTCGTATAAAAATAAACATTTAATATGAAATTTATAAAGAAAAAACCATGATTGTGGTACTAAAAGTATTTCAAAAAATTTTATTAGGATATAGTTAAACATTTAAGTATTTTTTCATATTAACAAAAGAGCATGCGTAATATATATTTGCATTCAACATAATTTATTGATAAGACCAAATATTTCAGAATGTAAGCTCCCAAATTTGAATCCAGCCAGGGTTACAAAATTGAAGATGTGTTAGGGGTTTCTTTTTGCATGCGACAACGTCAGAGAAGAGACTTGGAGTTTTTCGACTTTCCTACCATTCGTCACATTAATATATTTCATTGTCTATAAATATCCTGTTGCAAGATATTACATTTCTGTGCTATTATTGTTTACTACATGCTATCAAAGCATACTAAATTCTCTACATTAGTGACGATGGTATGCAATCACAAGTGAATAGCACTAATTATAAAATGACCTTCCTTAGAAGACTATAAAGGAAGAATAAGTCGTTGTTACAACTGCTTTGAGTTACTAGACTATCAACTATACGTTGTCAAATTTCTTGTATTTGAATAAAATAAAGTAAGTCAACATTAATTCGTTGTTTAAAATAGAATCATGAAGCTAAAATTATTTGTTATCAGCTTGCAAATATATTATAATTAAATATTCATCATTAGGAAGGTAATATTTATATTAGGTTGTGAAAAAAGAAATCCATTATTTTTACGTGAACTTTATGTAATTTCTTTTGGATTCACTTTGTAAAAACGTTTAAAACAGCTTTCATGTAGATTTTTAGGTCTTGCGCGTTACGACTGCTGACATGCGGTTAACTTCGATCATTTTTGATATTTTATAGACATTTTCGACGATGCTGTATCCACATGCGAGGTGCATCTCTAACATCAAAAATACCCGAACGCAATCGACGAAACAAAAATTGTACGTAACTGGTTGTTACAGTCTTATATAGGACGATAAACACCTTTTACAATTTTAGCCACCCGGCTATCTTTTTCGCCGTTACAAGAGAAAAACGAAAATGAATCGAATTTTCTGTTTGTTGTCTTCCATTTTTAAAACCTTGTATTCGTAACTGAATGAATCAAACAAAAAACCGCAGGAGGATAATTTAGTGTCAAATGTCACCTTTCCAACGAGCATAAACCTGAAATTGTTTGATAGATACCTCACGAGATATCGATCACTACAGACGTCTACCGAAAAAAATAATGGATTACTTTTTCCCCAAACTAATATAATTAATAAACATGTATTACACAAGTTAATAACCATTTATGTTACCGAAATCCAAAACAACGAAATTAAAAATCATGTGAATGTGAGCAGCATGACGCATTAATATTAGAATGCAACTTATAACAACATAACAATAATTCTTACCCAAAAATTAGAAAATAAACTTTTACTTCGGTCACTTTCATTAGAACTTTTGTTAACATTGAAGAACGTGGTCCTATCATGAAGCCACTGCTAGCTCATAAGTTAATGATATGTCACTTTAAAATTCCTCGCCAAAAGCTTTCCAGAAAGGCTTTCATAAGTAGTGAAGTTTAATCACGTGTTTCAATGAGGCGGAAATTTTTGAGCATTATATGTATGGATTGCACTTCATATTATTGCCTCATAATATGTTAAGGAGAAAGAAATCCATTATTTTTACGTGAAATGCAAGACTTTAAGATGTTTTGGATTGTCAGGTTTGGGTCAAATATGTATCATTTTGTTCTATCATTTGTAGCCGTTTTAAATGTAATTTCATGATGTCTCTCTCATAGAAGTCCTGGACCCAATAATAAAATTCTAGCAATTGATTTCACAATCTTCTCGTAATGCCAATTTCTTATCACTTTGCAATACAAGAAAAAGATATAATTCTAACATGCCGGTCAAACTTAGATTTTTTTCTGGGATTATATCGACACTTTCGAAGATAGCTCTGCCGTGTGAGATGCATCTTTAATTCAAAAACACATGAATGAAATCGACGAACAAAAATTACACTTAATTAGCTGCTACAGTATCAAGTCCATAAACACTATTCACAAATTCAGCCCCCTGGCTTTCATTTTTTCATTTATCGAAAAGAAACTAAAATGAAACTAAAATTTTTCCTTATCGATTTCATTTTTAACTACCAATAACTCACAAAACTGAATGGAGGAAACAAAAAACAATAAAAGAATTTTTAGAACGAAATGTCTCCTTAACAGCGAGCATAAATCTGAAATTATTTAATCGATACTTCCTAAGATTTCATTCACTATAGCAATTACAAAAAAAAAAAAAAAAAGATTTTTTTTCCCTTTAATTTAATATAAAAACACTTAAAATAACAATGAATTAGTACTACATATCATCAAAAATAGCACCAATAGATTTATGATAAATGAAACGGCTTGAAAATACTGTTTTACGTAATACTCCAAAATTTAAATGTTTAATATTTGCAATTAAAGACGTCTGCAATTAGAAAAAAATTATTTTTGTAGGCTTTAATCTAGCTTACCTTCAACAAGCCCATGTAAAACATCAGTTGGAGTATAGTAAAAATCGGTACATAAAAATCATATCGATTCACTTCCGGTGATGAAGGTTTTGCATCACCAACATTCACATTCTGCCGTCCAAACATGCATGCCACGTAGAAGGCGTATGTAGCCATTGTGACAACCTGAAAGCAAAATCATCATGAGATGTTTAGTTTGGTAGCTACATTAAGTAGGAAATGCAATTAAAAATTTCTTACCAATAAGGAAATTTTTACATCTATTTTTTAATCAAATAAATTCTACAAATATCAATACATTTCTGATTTTAACTGTATTATTTTATGCAACAGATCATTTCTCTAATATCCAATTGAGTCAATATTTAATGCATCTACTTCTATATTTATTATTATTCTTATTATAAACTAATTTATATATTTTAAAATAATTTTGCTATTAAGTAAGATCATAAAGTACGTGAATAATTTTTAAAGGATTCACAGCAAATATACAACTGAGTCACATAAATGAGACTAATTGCTTCTATCCAGAATAAAAGTGTAATCTATGCAATCAGTCCTAGAAGGGACTTATTGTAAAACGGAAAAGAGTTCTTAGAGATATGGAGATACGTTATCTGTAATCCATTGAGAGTATGTGTGCCTGAACGATGCATTTTGAGTGTGCAAAAAATGCCTTATTTAATTGAGGTTACTCAACTTCTTTAAATACCTTCGACCTATGAAGTAGCATATTTTTATATAGTTAATTTCAGAAAAGATGGAAATACATCTTAAACTAAACCTTATAGTCATTTTAATAGAATGAACTTTATTTGGTTAATATTTATAGTTTTTTTTTTTTTTTTTTATACAGAATGTTTTTTCAAAGAAAATTCAATTAAATTATCCATAGAGGGAAAATTGTCTCCGAATTTTTATTTAATTAAAAATTCATAAGAATTAAATTTTTCATTTTTTTTTAAACAAATTGTAGAATGTCGGCAGACATAAGCAACATTATTACAAACTATACAGGTTATTGTCATAACCTAAACGTTAGAAATACCCGTTAATACCCATTATTTGAATTCAATATCTATGCCTTGAAAATGTAAATTAAAACTTATTGTAATTTTCTTTTAACCTTTAAATCATTTCTTCGTCTAACTGGAGATTTTTTATTATTTGCAATGCATTAAGTTATACATATACATTAAATATACTTTACCTGCGTATAAACTAAGGGAATGCTTATCCAATCATAACCCCACAATAAGCCACATTTTGATCTAAATTCGTTCAATTCCTGGAAAAAAGATGATTAATATTAAAAGCAAAGAAAATAAAGAAAAAGTATTGCATAAAGAGAAAATTAAAGCATAAAAATAGTATAAGACTGTCTATAAAACTAATTCTGCAAGAATTTCAAAACATATTAATATATATATTATTTTCACATGCACGAATATATATAGTATTTTTTGTACTTGAATATATTTAATATAATTCCATACAAAAACTTAAAATTTATATACATATTATTAAAATTAAAAAATTAAATTTTTATGTATTCAATACCTTTCTATTAATTTACTTATTATTTAAAATACGATAACGAAAAGAATAAAAAAATTTAAACCTACAATTACAATTCATATGAAATATTTTTCTTTAATATTTTTTATTCCATTGATTCCAGTTTTAAATTCTTGCTTCATCAATGTTTCTTAATTCTTTTAAAAATGATGCAGATATTTTCTCTTTCTTAATTCAAGTAGTCGCGAAATTTATTAGAAATGCACATTAAGGGGATATGCGCTATTTTTAAGTTATTTGTTTTACAAGTTTATTTATGATTTCAGCGAGTAAATTTTTCAGTAAATTTCTCTTTTTTTTTTAAAAAAAAAAGTATCTTTTTATCCCTTTTAGTAACCAATGAGTTTAAGGAGGCATAAAAATAAATTTTTTTTATAATATTAGTACTAAGAGGCAAATTGTGGAATAGAAATAAAATAGATTAGCCACTGAATATATAATGTATATATTCCCCGTACTTTTACACTAAACTGGGATGCATTTCAGGAATTCAGATCCAAATATTTCATACTAGGGCAGATTTATGTACTTAAATTATAAGCATGTTTTTTAAAATGTATTTAAATAATAAAATTCATTTGTACATACTTTTTTCAAAAAAATTTAATAAAAATGGTATGTTCAAACAAACTTTTTGTTACTTCAAGAAAATGTAATGTGAGCTTAAGGTTGTTTTAAACCAAATAAAAATTATTTGGAAGTTCACACTGTAAGCTAAATTATTGTCAAACGTTGTTATTTTGAATATTAAATGTCAATTAAGCTGCACTATTTTAAAATAAGCTTTTTTTAATAGATTTTTTACCTACATAAGAATTAAAATTATTCTAACATTTGTCACACATTTAAATTTTTTAGAGATTAGAAGTGTTTTAATTTACTCCAGCTGCTGACTGATATAAACCTATTGTTTCTACAAATTATTTTTAAAAATAATTTTTAAAATACATGTTTTATGAACCAGTTAGTGTAGACGATCTAGAATTTCTGAATGGAAACCTATCAGTGAAAATAAGAATTTATTTAAAACTTAGTTTGCACCTAAGGATTTCTGAATTTTCCCTGCATATTTATATATACTGTAAATTTGCAAAATTCATGCGAGAAATGTGATCAGAATTATAAGTATGAGCGAATTATGTGGGTTTAAAGCTTGAGTTGTGCACTGTTGTCTATTTTCTTAAAAAATGATTGGCTGTTGTCACCTATTAATATTGAAAAGAAGGCCTTACAAACTGTTACTCTTTTCCAATGTTTTTTATAGTGGTAAATTTCAGAAGACTCATGAATGAATATAATTGTCAAGAAAGAATTTGACACAAGAATTGCGCCTTGTAAAAATCACGAATTTCTTTTTCGAGAGATGGTGATATTGGACAACAATACAAATATACAATTGATAAATATCAAAACATTTTCTGTTGCATAACACCCGTGTGGGCTAGTATCATTTGTCATTCGCGTTGCAGCAAAACAGATTTTCAACAAAATTTAATTTCTTATAATAACTTTTTATTCTAGATAAGAAGGGTTTGGATTTTCCAATGGTAAGACGTCATTGATCATGACCAAGAGAATGACATTACGTAGTCTTTCTAGATGAAAAATGATTCGGCTTGCAACACGAGATAAACATATCCAAATCCTGATAATCTAAAGATTATATATCTTTTTATTATACATAGTCAAGGACTTTTTTATTCATTTTATTTTATATAAATGAGTAAATATCTATTATTTTTAAATAGAAGGATTTTCAAAAAATTATACTTTGTGTGTTTGCTCAATAAATTACAACATTATATACGGTTATTTGATAAAGAATTCTTTGCTTAAATTAATGGAAAAACCAAAGATAAAAAATTAAAAAAAACTATAATAAAAAGAATTCACAATTTTTATTATTATATAATAAAGATTTTTTCAAGATTTATTTCTTCAAATTAACAGGAAAAATCCATAGTAATTAATAAAAAAAAGTTTAAAAAAGGAAAGAAAATAAAAAAAACATGGCATTGTTATTTGCAGTTATGTCATGATTACAGATGCTTATAAGAAACAAGTAAATGACTTATTTTTAATAAATCTTAAATGTAGATTAAAACATACTAGACTAAGCAGTTTGTGAATCAAAAGAATCTCACATATTATTTGCGCTCTTTTCAAGTGGAGCTCTTTTATGTATGAACTCCACGAATCTTTTATGCAGTGGATACCATTGCATAAAGACAAATTAAAGAAGTACCTCCATGATGAGCTTGAGGCCGTTCGAATCCGTGATTCGGCATTCCTGTCTGGCTTCCCTAAGGACGTTGATGAACCAGGTACAAGGGATCCAAAAAGTGTTGAACTCCGTAGAAGGAACGCTTTGGAACATTTCCAGCTCTGTTTTCGTCATGAAACCTGCCAGAAATGAAGCTCTAACCTCATTTCTCATTTCTATCATTTTACGAGCATAAAACTTCATCATAAAACGAGAAGAACATAAGAGCACAATTGTAAAATAATATTTCAACGTCAAATTAACTGTCAAAATTATTTTCAAGTTTTCCTTTCTCACTATGATTTAGTATCACGTCCCTTAATCACCCTAATTAAAAGTCATTTATCTCAACCAAGTTTCTTTTAAGTGTGTGCTTTAAGAAAAACCTTAATAATTGGCTTTAAAATAAAGTCTTTAAAAACTATTAAAAGTTGCTGTGCCACTTACATAAGTATTGTATAAATAGCAAATCAAAATAAAAATATTACAAAGATGAATAATTAAAAAAAATGTGAAAATTTTAGTAATTCAGTAATGCGAAAGCCACTAAAAGCAGAGTCACCAAAAATATATAAATTACAAAATTCAAAACTTAAAATCAACAAAAATATAAGTATTAAAAAAGAAAAGAGAACATCAAAAAAGTACAAATAAAATTCACATTAAATAATAGAATAGGGAGCTAAAATTAAACAAAAATAAGAAACTTACAAATGGAATTAAATATCAGCTTCATCAAGTTTGTGTTGACTACACAAATTACATACATTTGGTAAGAAATGATGCATTTGCTTTAAAAACGTTACTATTTTCACTACAAAAAAAATCACTTTTTTATTTTAAATCACATTAGTTATTTGTAAAAAAAATTAATGATAGATGACTCATTATTTTTTTATTCACTTTACTCCTAAATTTCCATTTAATTATTTTTTTACTCCTTCCGTAATTTTAAATTGGGGTTTCATTACATTTCATTACATTTTTCTAATTTTTTGAAATGAGATAAAAAAAAAAAAAAAAAAAAAGAGAGATCATAGATTGTACAGAAATGTCTTCTGATTGTAATAATTTTTTAGGTGTTATTTTCTAGCAATTATTTTTTCGTTCATCATTCTCATTCTTTTCATAGAATAATCAGAAGTTTTCTATAATCAAATTTTTATTGTTTTGAAATCAATTAATATTTTTTTTAAAAATTAGAATTTTTATGTTAGATCCAAAATTTTACGTTCGGTTTATTTGCAGCATTTATTTTTGAATATACGTTCACACATATTCAAGAATATAATTATTTTTAAATAATTATGAAATATTTGTCACCAAAAATAAAAGTTTTGAATCGAGCTAATAATGGTGCTCTTATGTATAAAAACATTAATCACTGTGAGATGTAGTTACATCCCTCTTGTGTCGTATAATCACTAGTAATGTTTTGTACACTATAAATAAATTTAAATCATACTTTGCATTGTAAATGCAAATCAAATTTATGTTCAGAATGGTTTCAAACAAATAGGCGGAAATTTAAAATTAGAAAAAAATAAATTGAAATTTCTTAATTAAAATAGTTCCATGAAATAAGTAATCAAAATTTCTTACGAATATGAAGAATTCATCACAGAAAAAAAAATTTTTTTTGTTGATGCCTTTCTTATAAAATATTTTATAAGCTTAGCTTATAAATGGTCTGAAAAGGTAGCACTATTAGCTCTAGGTAAATCAGCAAAGCCGCATGGTATCAAAGTATTATTGTCAATCGAATACATATTCTACCAATCGGAGACCGTGAAAGATTGAAAAATCGTCCAGCAAATGACTACAAATGATCATTAATTTATGAATTTTATCTCAAAAAATAGAAAATATGTTTGTTGATAAATTAAAGGCAATTAACTGCATCTTTGTATTATTTAACTTCCATCTTGGGATTTTAACCGTGAAAGACGTTTCAAAATGGCAATTATTTAAAAAAAATCATCGATTGTCTTATAGACCTTTGTTATTTAATCTCCCAAGATTAGAAATAATGACATGGTGGAAATAAATTGGTGTTTATTTAGCGAATAAATATACATATATATTTAAATTTCGCAAACTTAATCTCATAATTTATTTTGCTTCAAAGGGATGCAACATTTCAAATAAAACTCCAGAGAACTGATTTTCGCGATTATTGAGTAAACTCAGTTTCAATTTTGGTAGAATGGATACGACATTGAAATTCCCTACCTCCTGAGATATCTATGAATATTAATGTAACATTTAATGCAGATTCAATTTAAAACTCTTATTATGATGCCTTATTATGACGTCTTATTAATATGCTTAGTAATGATTTACTTATTAGCTGTGAAATGGATATATTTCAGTTGTAATTTATGTAATGAGACAAATCTTTTGAAAAATAATTAATTCATTAAAGTTCGTTAATTATGAAATATTTAAAAGTTCCAAACTAATCACCTGCTTCAATGAGATGCTCTTTGGTTGGAAATCTTCTCTTGACCGCCATGCTGATGGACCTCAGAACAAGAACCAAAGAGAGATTTAGATACCGCATCAAAGTTCTCCTGACCACCCTGCTGGATTCATCCAGTCCAGGAATATACATGGCCACGATATTCATCAACCTGAAAACAAATCTTTGAGCAAAAATATTCTTACGCTCTCTTGCACATATGCATAACTTAGAATAACAAATTACCGTTTATGAAATTTAATAATTAATAGGATTATTTCCATTTTATTTATCAAGTGAGCCATCGCATTTAAAAACAATTTGAACTTTATTCTTTGAATCTAAATACTTAACTTGTCTTAACTGAGACATTATTTAATTTATATTACCTAATATCTGGCTCAGTATATATAAAGATGTTTTGTACTTCGATAAATTCAGCAACTAATCAATCGTAATTTGTTTCTCGCATCATATTCACTTTTTTTTTCTTTAATGTGAAAGAAATTACATTTCAAGTCTTCTAATCTTAAATGGGATTTATCAAAATTTTCATGATTAACTCTACTTTGACACAGTAGTCTAACAAATAAAAAATATGCATAGTCTAACAAATGAAAACACTCTTAATATTCACTTCGTATTGCCTTTTGAAACGAAAAATAAAATATACTCCAATAACCAAATTCACGTGACTTATGGGAAGATAATCGAAAAATACTCAAGTCCCCACCTTACATATAAACATGAAAAATCAGAAACATAACAATCATTCCCTATTATTACACAGCGGTTGAAATTGAAGCTGGCAACCTCATTATTCTTCAAAATTGAAGAGCTTTGTTCTATCATTTAACTACTAGGTAACGAATACCTATGGTTAACTCTTTTTACATGAATAAAATTAAATTACAAAGTTAATCCCAGTTTAAATTTTAACTATCAATTAATTACAATAAAATAAGAAAGTTCACTTATCATTTAAGTAACTAATTTTTTTTTTTTAATCCATTAAAGAAAAAGAAAATATACTCCAATAAATTTGGTAGGTTTGTCGCACTGTAATCATTTTTACACATCATGGCTAATTAAATGAAGAATTACAGTTTAAAATGGATGCAGAATTACTACATCTACATCCGAGCTGAAATCGAACTTACGAATTATTGAACGGAAGGCTGAAGCGTTAATCATTTATATATTACTTAGGCATTTTTTAATGATGCTCTTTTTTAAGAAACTTAGATAACATATTTATGAATTTAATCCTAAAAATAATAAAAATATGAGTTAAAACCATATTTTATCAGATATATATGATTTCTGGAACTGTTATCAAACACACTTTGTATGATTTTTCATATGTGTTTATTATTTTAATTTAAAATATATTATGAAAATGTTGACTGGCGATAAAAATATATAGTATATTTCGTTTTGAGATATTAATGAATTTATATTTCTATCCCATTCGTAGGATAAAAAAATAAAAATAACGTAGTATTCAGCAATCTTGAAATAAAATAATAGTTATGTATTCAGTAATCCATGAAGGTTAAAACATTTATATTAACATTATTTGATATTAAGCAAATTTAAATAATGTTAATAGTAATTTCTTCGTACAATCATCCAAAATTATTATTAAATTTGAATGGAAAATGTTGCATTTTAGGAGAAGAATATAAAAATTTAATAATATTTACAAATAATAATTTTATTTGTATTTATCTCATTTGTAACTATCTAAAAATGCTATTTGTTCAGTAAAGATTAGAGGTCTTAGGAGAGTTTAATCCATGTAGTGTCAAAAAGTCATCAGCGTAGTAGATGAAAATAGAATTTTTTCATTTAAAAAGAGCATTACTGTCACATGTCAACTAGGGACAAAAAACAAATTTAGTAAAATCTGGTGATTATTTTTGTGTAAAAAATTCACCAAAAGCAACTTATTGCCAAATATAGATTGATGCTGGCGGCGAAATCGCCTAGCATTGATTGAAGTGGGAAAAATTGCGACATTTTCTCGCCAAACGAAATTCTGTGATTTCGGATTTTCAATATCGCCGTTTCAAATATTTATGCGATTTCACGTGATTTCGGACCTATTTTGCCTATCGCAATTTTTAATTTACATGTTTATTCGATTTCAAGTAATTTGTTTATTTTTAACTTATTACAGAAATCTTTCATGACAATACCCTAGAAAGTTATTTTTAACCAATTTAAGAGAAAATATATTATAAAATATAAAACTTAAAGTGCTGTTTATACATTCCTGATAAATCAAATATATGTGGTCGTTCCATCTAATCGAGCACAGTAGCTAAATCAATAACGTCATTAATAATGATATTTTGCAATAACTTAGCAAAAAAATCAATAATTTCACGTTTTTAGTTTTATTTAATCGGAGAGGGGCACGCACATAAAAAAAAAAATTTTTATATAATAAGCACAGTTAGGCTGGATCAACAACCGAGTAATAAAACAACAAATGAATATCACAGTTTCTACATTCAATTTTGAGAATTCATTCTTTTTTATTTTCTATAGTGCGTATTTGAAACACAAAAAAATTCTTAGTTTTCCCAACTTAATTTCAAATCTAGAATATAACTAGAACAATAAAAGTACTTACTTTACTTCTTTTTCTCAATGTATTTAACAGTTTATTTAATTCCATCCATGGAATACTTTTACTCATTTAACTTAAATTATCACCACATCTCGGACATTCACACGATTTAGAAAAATTAAATTAAGTTCCAATATCCATTCATTCATATTTCTCTTATTCTTAGCATTTCAATGAAGTAAGTAATTCAATAGTATATTCACTGGTAATACGAGCACTAAAATAAAATCACACAATATAGAATTGCGTGTTTATTAAGTTGTGTTTTAAAGAACACAACTGTTTTTATATTATTTAAAAAAAACAAACGATAACGTAATATTTGAATATTGTATCGATTTTCGTTTTAAGCTATAAACTATCTACTTAGTATTAAGGTTGTTTATTTTTTATAACATGTGAAAAAAGAAATATCTCATAAATCTAATAAATTTTAAAAAAATTGACTTTTAAGTATAAAAGCATTAATTTTGATTGAAATTTCTAGAAAAATAATTTAATTTTCAGCAAATTTGAACTTTTTTTTCTAAAATATTGTTTTAATTTATTTTGAAGAAAAATTATTTTTTCGTCTGCTTATTAGCTTTAAAAATGTTACATGCTATTGGTTGTCATAGAATCGCATTTAATAAACAAGAAGTTAGAAATTCATCATATAAAAGACCAATGAAAACGCTTGTCCCGTTTGGCATTGTAATCAGCAGATTTTGCTCTGCATTTTCTTCTTTGCGATGGATTGGTTCCAAATAGGATTCAGCCGCGAAATTTAATTATAGTAATTTGTGAGTAATTTTTAACTAACGATATTTATAATTTTAATTTGCGCCATTTTCTTTTTTATATTTTTGTTGACAATATGAAAATTTATTTTTTGTGATAGTCCCAACTTCATAATAGCTTATTACTCACAATATTTAAGATGAAATCGAAAAATAAAGGTAAGAATTTTATTCATTTAATTTTCAATACGGTCAGAAATGTATTTGAATGTTTTTTATTGTAATGGAAACTACGAAATTCTATTTCGTTAGAAGTTCATGTTGGGTATATAGTTAACTATTCTATTATATTTTCTCATAATTCAGCTATTAAAGGTAAATGAAGGCATTTTACTTTTTATAGAGTATACGCAAAAATTCTTATCTTAATTTTATTAACTGAAAGTTTCAAAAACATATTGTTGCAGTTTTCAATTACCCTAAAATGATATTTTTTATTTTACTATCATTAGAAAAATTTATTTTTAAAATGCATTAATATAGTATAAATACAATTTACAATATATTTATTTTCTTTAAATACATATCATTAAATAGAATTATAATAAAGTTCATTTATTAAAAAAGATGTAAAGTTTTTTTTTCCAATTAAAAATATTTTTAATTGATATTAACTAAAACTCTAATTAAGAAAATCTATTTTAGCAACATTGTTCTGTTTTATTTTTATGTTATAAAATTTTAGTTTATTTTTTGTAGTATATTTTCTTAAACTTTTATTTATTTATGACATTTTTAAGAAAATCTAAATTATTATTACATTTATTGAATTTTATGTCATTAGAATTAACGATTAAAAATTGCCGCCATTTTTTTCCAATTTCTTTCTTACAAGGTTGGTATAGCTTATAAATAGCCAATTTACAGCTAATAGAGTTGCTCATCGAATTCCAATGACTATATTTTCCTCAGCTTAGAGAAAAAAAATCGCCAAATATTGTCAGTGCTTATTTTTACCATTTTTCTTTTGCACATAGATTTGGATCGAAAAGCTTGTCTCTTCTAATGTTTCTTTTCTTTTCTTCCTTTTAAAAGCTATTCAACTCCAAAAGTATATAATATTTTAAAGAAAAAGAATTTAAATATTGCTATTTATAGTGTGAAAATTGCGGTGAAAAGTCGGACTATAAATCAGTTATTTTTAAATTTCCATTTCTTATTTCCTTTTTTTTTACGTGGTCTTTCTTCAATTTAAACCGAACAACACTGGTGAAATAGTTCAAGAAAAAGTTTCTATAAACAAGTTTCTCCCTCCTTATTCCTTAAATCTTTTATTTCTACAATAATACATATTTCTTCCTATTTTACAATTTGGAAAATGCTTTTATTTCTCAATTAAAAGTTGTTTTTGACATTTTTAATTTTTAATGGTGCTTTATTTATTTTTATTGCCCCGTATTTCACCAAATCGACATTAACGATGATAACACACGAAATATTAAAGGAAAATAAATAAAAGTAATTAAAAGAAAATAAAAACTAGTAATTATTAGTGTCAATAAATATTATTTTAAAAGCATAAATAGCTTCGACAAGTTTAAAAATTTTTTAACAAATATGTTAAACATTTAAATATCATTATCATTTTTAAAACTATGAAGTTATACTTATTATTAATGATACCATTTCGCAACCTAACTATTTGCGCAGATGAAAAGATATGAAAAGAAAAGGATATCCTTCTAATTTGGTAAAACTTTCTGAAGAAAATAATGCTTATACTAGTATAGTCATCACCATTCTTTGTCTTCTCCGATCGACCTAAGAACAGAAATGGCAACCTAATAGTAAGGCTTTACCTTCGTTTTTAAACAGCTTGTGGGCTCGAATTCTGCCTCGGGTTTCGGAATCTGTAGTGTTCCGAAATCAAACAAAAAAGAATACACATAAAAGAAATATTTTTTTTTTATAAAACTTTATTGATTTTGATTAGGGCATGACATTCTTTTAAAATTATACACTCATTCTGTTAATATTTGATGAATTTTTAATATATGTTTTCAAAATATTTAAAAAAATAATGTAATAACATTAGCACTTCTTATGTTTTAATTACTGAAAACTGTTGTAAGTCATTTGGAAATTCACCTTGAAAGTTTTTACCTTAAATATATTTACGTTTCACATGCGAAGAAACCTGGATAATTATCTCTCAAGTATCAATAAATTATCGAAGTACTTTTATGAGCACTTCATAACATATAAGTAAATTATCAAGTACCTGTAAATGTAAAACAGAAGCATAACATTATTTTCAGCTGCTGGATTTGAATAAGGGCTTTCCTGCGTTTTTATCTCTTCGACCTATCACATATATTGAAACAATTGCAAAATAATCTTCGAAATTGTTTTTATTTATATATATCCAATAATTATTTCATCGGATATATGTCAATATTATTTATTACGGATATAAATTCAACACAATTAATTTACTAAATACGTGAGAAACATAAAATAACCACCATAATCTACTTGGCTTTATTAAATTTAAGCGTGCTTACGAAAATAATAATTAAAATATGTACGTCTTATAGAGAGATGTCAGAAACATTGTCACGATGTCTAAATTTATGAAATATTTTTCAATTTTATAAAAGCTATACGAGTTTACAAGATAAATTCTTTACAGAAGTTAACGTAATTAAAAAACTTTTGCATTAACTTAATTACTATACTGAATTTAACAAATATGAAAAATTGAATATTAATAACCAAAATGTTCAAGGGAAAAATTTTCTTTTTAAACTACAATCGTTGTTTAATTTAAAAAATTCAATATGTGCTTTTATTATTATACAATAACTAAATGAAATTTATTTTATAGAACATCATTTTCAAAAAATTACGCCAGTAATTAATTTCTGGTTCCATAGTTATCATAACTATACTGTTAATGTTAAGATTTATTGAAAACATTTTCTCCAAACGTATTTACCACAAACTTTCTCTTCTTTAAAGACAAAATAAATACAAAAACTTCATATTTTAAGATTATATGTGCAATTTGGAATTTATATATTAAATAATCATTAATGAAATTATATCATAAATAATTTAAATACAAATAGATGAATTTCCTATACGGTTATAGATCGAATATTTATAATTGCTCATCATAATAATGTTGCTCAGGTGGCAATACATTCATTATAATTAATATAATTAATTCTTAAAAAGATATATCAATTGCATAATTTTTAAGATAATATATTTAACAATAAGAATCGAAGAGATTAACATTTATTGTCATATGAATTAATGTTATATACGTTGTATAATGTTGTATAATCAATATATACTTCTTTTATTAGAAGTGAAGAATTTTTAATCTCAAACTTAAATGAAAGAGACATTTAAATTAACATATAATAAAAAAACTGACAGTTAAAAGAGAGAGAGAGAACGAATAAAATGTATAATTAGCTTAATTAAAATCTTTTAAACTATTCTACTTTATATTCCAAGTTCTTTAAACTAAAGCGGAAAGATTCGTTAAATTTAGTAACTTATAGAATTTATTGCTTTAATTAGTTCAAAGTGATTAAATGGATTTCATGTAATTTAATCTATTTCCCCCCATTTTCCTTCCAATACTTGACATAAATTTGCAACGTTTTAAATGTTTTAGGTCATCTTGGTTTCATTAACAATATCATGAACTTTTATTATATTGCGAAAGTAACGCTTGTCTGTTACTTTTGGCTGCCGTACAGCATTCTTAACAGTAATAAATTAATCTATTATAGAAACTTGCGGTTACTGAATTCGAAAACAATAAAATTAAACTCGATTTAAAAAAAAATCTGGTGAGATTATTTAATCCAATTCATTCATGAAATATTTTAAATTCAACTACATGAAATAAGCTATGAATATTCCGAATACACATAAAGCTATCTTGAATTCCACTAATAAATGGTTGTCATATCATATTTTAAACAATAATGTGGAATATGTTGTGGAAGCAAGTAGTCACTTAATTCAAGAACATTATTTCCAGCAAGTTATAGCCGAATTATAACGAGAAAAGTTCTTGAATCAAATATAACAAAATAATTCGAATGAGAAAAACAAAATGTTTCATTGCACATTGCTAAAGTAATTCACGCGATCTATTTTTGGTTGTTATTCCGCCATTTCATATATTCACATAATAATAATAGGCAATTTGAATAAATAAGTTGTAGAAACATGAAATGATTACTAAATTCAAAATCACCAGTTCTAGCAAACAGCAACTCAATATAATAAATTATGTTATGATAATGTAATGATTATGTAATAAAAATTAGTGATAATGAGAAAGATTATTGAAATAAGTAAAATATATCCGATCAGAAAAAAACAACTTCTTTTCTGCCGAATTTATTTTTTAATCAATTTTTGTTCAATATAAATTTTCAATATTTTGCTAAATTATCTTGAATTTTATTAACAAAATAATTTGTTACAGTGCGTGAAAGGCACTTGTATTCTATTTCCAATATTCTATAGCACTAGCACATTCAACACAAAAATGAATCAATCCGTTACAAAAGTATGTAATCAATGAATTCGAGAACACTAGTTCAAGCAAGCAACAATCTTATACTAATGATAAAAAAACTCCTGAAAGAAATAAAGTAAAATATATTCGAACAGGATGAAAAAACAAGATTCTTTTTTTTTTCTGTTTAATTAATTGTGTTGTTTATCTATTCCTTCCGATTTATATTATTTAATGCATTTTCATTCAACTGTCAAACTTAAATTTTCAGATTTCTAAAAATTTTAAACCATCTTGTATTCCATAAATAAAATCAATTTCTTCATTGCATTGCAAATATGGTACACGTTCTATTTATGATTGTCATATTACATTTTAAGGAATCAATCCAATATATAGTCACTGAATTCAAGAACACACCTTCAAGCAAGCCCAATAATAATGAATATGAATATAAAGAGAAAAATTCCGGAAACAAAAGTAAAATAATGTAGAATAGAAGAAACAAAAATTTCCTTTCCCATGGGTGAGTTTTTTTTCCTTGAGACAAAAGAAAATCATTGGCTCCCTGCGACCTTACAAACGGGGTAAA